>PPHD01000958.1:31060-49825 GCA_002909625.1 Bambusicola thoracicus
CCCCACGGGCCCTGGGGCTGGGGCATGTGTCTACTGTTAGGGTGTGCTGTGGGGTGAGGCGTGTGCCAGCCTTGTTCAAGGGCTGGTGATGGGTGGTGATGGGATTGGGATGGGACGTGATGAGCTGGTGTTGAGTATTGCTTTGTGTGAACAGAGGGCAGGTGTCACAGAGAGCGTTCGCTGCTGGCACCCATTCAAGCCCAGCCCTGTGTGAGTTTTCTGCCCTGAGTTTCCCCATTTTCAGCTGGGGTGAGGCTTGTAGCCTCACCACGTGCATAGGATCTCTGCTGGCTTCTTACAGCCTACAGTCTGAGAGTGTTGTGCTGAGACATGGGATGTGTAAAGGGCCGTGTGCCTGCTGTAGACACTGCTGTGTGCCATAGGGAGATCCCCCTTCATTTGGGCGGCTGGGACATTTGCCTTATGAGCAGCCATTGCACTCCCACCATCGCCCTCGGCCCTGGAGCAGTGTTGTGTATGGAGATGAAGCCAAGAGTGGTACTCACTGCTCACGGGCTCACTGGTGGCACCTGCGGACACAAAGGAGCGGTCAGCACCCTGCGGCCCACCAAAACCTCTCCCCGGGGCTGTAAGCATCCCCAGCCCCCTGCAGCACTTCCCACTGCCCCATCCTCGCTGTGCCCAGCTAACAGAGCTGGTGGCTGTGCCCCCAGCCAGGGGCTGCCGTGCACTCACCCAACCAGCTCCGCAGGCTGATGGCTCTCCCGCTGCGCTCAAAGTATGTCTGCATGATGAACCAGGAGCCCAGCAGTGTGGCCAGCAGGACCAGGAGCCGGATCACGCCTGGTGGGAGAGGAGCACGTGGGTTGGGGCTGGGCATCCTGGGGGCATCCCGCAGTCCGTGCATCCCCAGGTTCCCCACGCATGGCGTGGCTGCTGTGACATAGCAGGTGGCCAACACTCCTTTCCTCCTCCTCTACAAGAACTCTGATCTCTTAATTAATGTCTCCAGAGTGAGCGGTGATCCTCAGGTCGGCATCACCCTTCTACCGGAGGGCATTATTCACGCTCCTCTCTACATTAAAGTTAATCTGATAATTAGTTAGAAAGCAATGTAAATGCAAGTGTTTCCTATCTTCCCAGCGCTGGGAGGGCTGCTGTCCCCCAATTAGTCACCAGCTACAGCCAAGCAGCCGCTAGTACAGATGTGATTGGCATTTGGCTTTAAAGCAATACTCATTGGAGCAAAACGTTCCTGTCCTGCGTGGAAACAGGGTAGAAAAATATACTTAGATTGCAGCTGAATGGCTCTTATGGAAGCAGGAACCTCTCAGCAGCCATCACTTCTCAGCCTCCGAGGGTTTCACTGGGAAATGCACAACAGCCTGAAATCTACACAAATATCATAAAAACCTGATGCTTATACAAATGCCCTTTCCTGTGATGCAGGAAGGCAGTGCAGACGGGCTTGAAAGGGGCCATGCAAATGAGAAATAGGCATAAAGAGCTGTAGAAAATGGGACTGGGAAAAGTAAATACCCGTCTCCATCCTTACCTGTCATCCGCATGCTGAGGGAACACAGCGAGGGGCTGTCACCGATCCTGCGTCACCCTGAGCAAGGAGAAACACTGTGAAGCGTGGCTGTAATCCACAAAAACCAGGTGGATGATAGGTGAAAAAGTATAATTCCTCTATTGAGCGTATTTGCATTGACTAAGATGAGGAACTAAGCCGCCGTAGATGCGTGGATTCCTGTTGGGCACATGCTTGTCCCCACCCTGACGTGCCAAAGTCCTGGCTCCGGCGCATCAGAGTCATTCTGCAGGCCCTGGGCTATCCCCCATCACTCACTGGTACTGCCCTTTTCCCAGGAACTCTTCCCTGTGCCGCTGACAAGGAAGAGCTCAAGTGGTGTATTTGCAGTCACAGCCCTGCGTCATTTCCTTCTGGGATGATGCAAGCTGAGTTTTAAACATTATGGACTGCAGAATGCCACCGACAGCCTGCAGTTTAGGCTGGCGTGGTCAGAGAGGTCTGCAGAGCAAACTCCTCTTTTTAAATCAGAAAGAAAAGGAAAGAAACTGGTGCCAAGGGCTGGTGACATTCTCTCTCTGTTCAGTGAACACTTTTGTCCCCTTAATTTGCAAACACTCTGTTGGACTCATGGTGATGCAGCTGCAGGCATTTCTAACAAGAAGCAGAGTTTGGGAGCAGTTCCCACATTGGCAGAGCAGTGCCAGCTCTAAGGATGCACGGCACAGGAGCAGAAATGTTTTCCCTTTCCCTTATCATGCTGTACCTTCACCCATGTGGATTGGGAGGGGTTGCAAGTGGGGTCACGAACCATTTCCCACCCAAACCTGCCCACCTCCCTGCTGCCACCGCATCCCCCATGGACACACAGCACTGACACCCGCGGGGACCCATTCCCACCATCCAAATTCGGGGTCAGAGCATGGTGTGGTCCATCCTGGAGCCCACCCTGAAGCCCGAAGGCAGAGCCTCACCTGCAGCCGTGTGCCCAGCGCTGCTGTGCTCGGAGATAAGGCTGGGTGTAGAAAATCTGTAAAAGAGCTGTGCTGAGAGTTGCTTTTCCTGTTTGAAGGGTAAATAAAAAGCAGTGGGTTGTAGCAGGGCTGGGCTGAAGCCTGAGTTCAGGTTCATAGGCTATGAGGAAGAAGAGAAACTTTGCTTCCTGCCTGGACCTGCTCTGGGTCCCATTCCACTGCCAACATTTGGGGAAAATGCCCACAGCACTGCATCTCTGCATCCCCCCGCAGCCCTTCCCTACCAACCTTGTCCCTGCTAGCCCCATATCTCTGAAATCCCCCTCTGCAAGACGTGAGACCTCCAGGCTGGTAGTGGGTTGCATTTGGAGATCACTGAGCTCCTCTCAAATGCAATGAGTAAAGCCTGGAGCTGGCAGTGACTTTAGACCTGGGACATAGCAAGTGGGGCCAAACCCCACCAGTTTTGCAAAGTGCCCCCATTGTGTCCCAGCTGCTGTGGGGGCACATGCCCACCTGTGCGTCCCCACTGCACAGTGCTTTGCCCAACTCACGGTTTTCTATGCGTGTATTGATTTCATTGCAGAGGGAGAGAAATGGAAAAATAAACCAATAAACACTACCACTTTGGGGAAGTCATTTATTTATTCGGGCTATTTATTTTCACCTTAATCCCAGGTAAAATTCATTGGGTGAAGTCCCTTAGCAGTGAAATTGATGGAACCTGATTGCATTACAAGAGGGCAGCCCTCTCCTGGGATTTCTATTATGTTCTCTTTTAATTGTTTGGATTGATTTTTTTCTTTTTCTTTTTCTTTTTATGCTGGAAAGAGCACAGCACTGCGCTGTCAGCCTGAGCCACCCGCAGAGAGGGAGAGAAGGAAGGAGCTGCGGAGGACGGCGGGCAATAAGCAGAGGTATTTGTCTAATAAACATGAAGCCTATTTGCTTAAAAACCATTCGGGGAACAAAAAGGTTCCTGTATAAATATTGCTGGAGATTTCCATGGTGTTTTAGGCATGGGCTCCACCCAGAGCCTGCCGAGGGGCCCAGGAGATCTGCCTGTCTGTGCGTTGCTGAGCTCCTCACTGGAGCAGCACTGTTTGTCAGAGTGTTTCTAATTTCCTCAGCTCCTAAAAACGTTTGGCTGCATGCTGGCTGCTCAGGAGGGTGCCTGCGGCCAGATCCCCCCCTTCCAAGTCAATGGTTAACCAGGGAGAGGCCAAGCAGGATGCAGGAGGTGGGCAGGGCTGCCGGGCAGCAGCGGTGACCAAGCTGTGCCCAGGAGTGGAACCGCAGCCAAATCCTCTACTGTCTGCAGCTGCTGCTGGAGCACCGCTCCCTTTCCCCATCTCACTGCCTTCGTGGGGCTGGGAGTCCCACATGCCGTGCTTCTGTCTGCCTCTTCTTTGCCAGAGGCTGGAGGCTTCCTTCTCTAATCAGCTGTACCATTAACTGCACCATTGGTAGTTAACTTCGCACACACGCACGAGTTCCTTAACGAACAGTGCTGGGTTGCCTGAAGGATGAATCACATCGGCATACTGATAACACATCTCACGGCTGTCACCCCGGTCGCGGTGGGGTCGCGCCATCTGGGGGCATGAATCCTGGGAGGAGGTGCGGGGCCACGGGATGGGGCGAGCGGCACAAGTGGCTCCTGGCAGGGGGAGCGCAGCAGCGGGTGCGTGCTCTGTGCCGGCGCGGCAATTGGTGGTGCTGTTGCGCAGCGCATCCATCGCCCGCTGCAGCCCTGGCGCAGCCCCCGGCGCTCGGAGAGAGGAATAAATAAGGGAAATCATAAGCGCTTTTACCATTAAAAGAGAAATTAGCTCGCGCCGCGCTAAGCCCACAGTTTGCAGCTCTAGCACAGCCAATCCGCTGTTATTGTTCTGCAGGACTCCTCTGCAACCAAACGATGACAAACACCGGGAATTAGAAGAGTGTAATTACTCTGTATTAGCTGAATTCACGGTATAGACACAGATCATAAACATCCATTGATTATTCCTAATTTCACATTTTTAGCATTCTGAATTGCAGCAATTACGCCTGCTGGAGGCAATTAGCACATCTCCCACTTCCTCAGACCCCCAGTCCCTGCCCTTCATCTGAGACAACTTGGTGACATGCTGGGCGAGGACTTGGAGCACAAACCCCTCCCCACTGCTATAACACCCAACCCCTCTGCAGCACCCAGCCCCTCTGCATTGCTCCTTTGGCTGCTGAGAGCCTCAAAATGCAGGTGGATGCCCATGGGGACCTCCGACCCCACAGCCACAGATTCCTTCTCTATGTGATTGACAGTAGAAGTGCTCCAGTGCTCACTGTCCTCTGCCCAATGCTAGTTGGTGCTGTGCTCAATATTTTGTTATGAAGTAAAAGCAGTACTTAAAAAAGGGTGTGGATATAGATCATGAATGTTTGCTTGGGAAACGTGTGACTCTATTAGTATCATGTCATTAAATTTGCTTCTTAGACACAGTCAGTGATTTCATTACAAAGTGTAGTGGAGCATAGTGCTAGCTCTGCAGCTCTGATTTGGGCAATTAATGACAAGAGGGGACAAATCCCAGCCTTACCAATGGTTGTGCCTTTGGAGCTTCCAGTTTCTTCGCTTGCAGTAAACATGGAGGGACACTGGGCAAAGCACTGCTGGCTAAATGCTGTGCTCCCAGCTGTGCACAGAGGCACGTAACCTCTTCTCCCAGGTAATGGGAGAGGTAATGACTTTAAGTTGCGCCAGGGGAGGTTCAGGTTGGATGTTGGGAAAACTTTCTTCTCAGAGACAGTAGTGATGCATTGGCACAGACTGCTCAGGGAGTGGTGGAGTCGCCATCCCTGGAGGTGTTTGAGAACCGTGGAGATGTGTCACTGAGGGTCAGCTGCTTCTACCTGCTCCTCACCTGCAGATTTCCAGACTGGCCCTACATTAGTGGGAGGAAGCTGTCCCTGGGACTTGTTCAGTGGAGTGAGTTAATTTGCAGCTGCTTCTGCTGCTTCCATGTGGCTGAAAAACAACATCTGAGTGAGTGTATGGCCATCCTACATGCTGTGCTGCCCAGGTTTGCTTATTGCTTGTGGCAGGGCAGGCTTTGGGAACACATCATCTGAGTGCTGCTTAGTGCAGTGGGGCAGAACGAGACACCGGGGGCTGCCTCAGAGGGGCGACGGCAGGGGAAGCTCCCAGAAGTGGGAGCCCACCTGGGGACACAGGAGATCCTACCTCTGTGCTGTCAGTGGGCCCCACCAACCCAGTAAAGGATCACAGTGCCGACAGAATGTCTCTGTAAAAAGTACAATAGAAATTAAAAGTCTCCACTGAGAACAAAGCCAGTGGGGCTTTTTGCATCTATTATTTTTACTGTACTCTGGAATGTTTGTGAAGTAGATTGCTTTCATCAAGGGAGCATAGCTTTTCTCCCAAGATGTAATTCTGAGGCTTCTTAAGGAAGATTTCTTCTCACAGAGGAAATAAAAGATAGAAATATGATGCTCCCTGACATTTGAACACGCTTCTGAGAATCTGAATGGAAAGGAACAAACTCAGAAAGTATCATTTGTACTGCGATCAACTTCAAAAAGTCACCATCTGCTGAGTTACTACCCAGTAACCGCATCGCTGTTGTGATGGTTTGGGACTGTCTGCACCCATGGGGCTGCCCGGGCGCTGTGCCTGCGCCGGGCAGAAGAAGGGCAGAAGAAATGACATTTCTTGGCATCTCTTTTATTTTTCCTTGCTGATTTTATTATAATTGATCAGTATCAAATTCTTTGCCCTATGTAACTCACATAGCACTCACCTTGTAGTTTTTTCCTCAGTTTGGTCTTTGGCTGCTCATGGACTCCCAGGAAGGTTGCTCACTTTTTTCAGTAAAAATTCCCCATCAAATTCCATGTCTTCCATCATCCCTTCTCTGGGTTCTGGTGGTGCTGAGCAGAATTTAACCCTCTCTGCAGCTAAGGTTTCACTGTTACCTCTCCATGTACAAAAGATCCTACTATGGTAATACAACTGCTTACACCAGCTCATGTCTTTGCTTTGCTGGGTAAACTGGGAACCAAGCTATACTGTCAAGGCCACTGTGCCCTTTCTTCTTCCCAGTGTGTTCACTTTCATGCCTTCCCAGAGGCTGATTTTGGGATGGCAGGAAGTCCTTGGGGCCGTGGTGTTTTATGTCTGGTGGAGAAGCACCTCTGGCTATCTCCATCATGGCAAGCAGCTGTATACTTGGCCCAGCCCTGGTGGCCCGAGGGGACCTTGGTGGCTTGGTGGCCAGGCAATGGCTGGTGCCATGAGGTGTGAACGTGTCTGTGTCTTCTGCTGTCTTTCTGCCATTGTTGCTCAAATGGCTTCATGTATCGCAAAATGAAGCAACTCTTTAAAAGCTGAATGAGGATCTGGCGCAAAGCTCATATAACCAATGCAACAAAACCCAGCAGATCAGCAATTGTGAAGCATGGAAATGGTCGATTCTCAGTGAGTTTTATGTTTTTAAGCTTCTTGTAAGTAGAGGATAAACCTCAAGAAGTTTCAGAAAGCAAAGGAGTTTTAGCAGGGTGACAATGCCTTGAAGGACACCAAACAATATCTCTATTTTTCCCTGTAAATCAGCTGCCTGGGGAAGCCACATTACCGTTTTGTTGGTGACCTGCTTTGGATTTATCGCCAGGAAAAATCGACATGCACTGAATTGTCTATAATCCTTCCTCGGATGGAGGGGGATGAATGAGCTGGGATTTTGTTTCTTTGTTGAGATGAAATGTAATTACTTTATGGGGTTTGCATGGTGTGTTAAACTCTGCCAGTATTAAAGCGTGATACAAGTTATAGAGCTGTGCCGGTTGCTGGAGATTTATGGAATAAAAGGTATAATTTCACACTTCACTGCATTTTCTTTTGAAGTTGAATGTTGACGTGCTTTTCAGTTGTTTAGATGTGTTTGTTTAGCCTTTACTCTGGGCTAAGACAAGAGTGCTGAGGGATTTGATGAGCAAGGGGCTGTGCTGCTTTGCTTTTTGGTGGAGGAGCCAAAGAGTCCCAGCCTCAGAAAACCTCTTGGAATGCTGTGTGGCTGTAAACCCATTAATTGCTCAGAACAGCCAGAGGTGAGCACAAGGGTGGCCAGGGCTGTTGCCCAGGGACTATTGAAGTCACCGTCCCTGGAGGTTTTCAAGAGAAGGGTAGATGTTGCATTGAGTGACACAGTTTAGTATGGTGGTGATGGGTTGATGGTGGGACAAGATGATCCTAGTGGTCTTTCCAACCTTATTAATTCTATGACTCTAAGACATCATGAAGGATCGGTGTCAGGGAGGAGAGCTGCAGCAAAGGGCCCTTAGCTGCACTCCTTGAAGCTCCACATCTGAAGGACAGGGTCTGGAACATGGCCCTGAATGTGTCCCTGTAGAGCAGAGCCAACGCTGAGCTCAGCTGCCTCACTGGTGCGTTGATATTGGCAATGAGCAAATGCTTTTAGTATAATATTCATGTTTCCCCCACTAATTCCCTGAACTCATTGGCCTTTTCTGGTAATAGGGTTTCTCCCTTGTGCTGATTTATTAATACTTCATGGGGTTTATCATCTCCTAGAAGACCTCCTTAAACTTGAAAGGCATTGCAACACGACCAGAACAAAATGTGGGGTGCAGCTCTGAACGCTGCGCTTCACAGCGGTGTCTCCATCTGAGCTGCTTAATAAGGACTCACAACTGGTTTTTAGACAGTCTGTGCCTGTAATTATTTTCTTCACGAAGTGATTTTGGTTTCACAGGTAAATACCAGTCTCAGCAATTTCCACTTTTCATATGCAATTTGATTTGGAACTGAACATCCTCTGCCTGCTAAGTAGGTATTTATTGTGGCCGAACTTGCCTGACACATTCCTCACCTGCGTTGCTGCCTGGCCACGAGCCAGCCCTGCCCGTGGGTTACTCAGCATTCCTCACACCACGGCTGCCCTGCTGGGTTTTCCTGCCGATGTGCTGAAGGGCTGCAGCACACCCATTGGTTTTTCAAGAGGAACTTTGGGAATTTCCATGGAGACGTGGCAGCAGGTGGTGCGGTGCCCACAGGAGGGAGGTTGGCACCAGATGCTCGTCCAGAACCACTGTGGTCAATAAGCTGTGAATTAAGAAGGATTTACATGATCGTCCGTGAGAGCTGCGTGAGTCGTTAGAGTGTGCTCAGTAACCCAGTTACAAAAAATGCCAATATGTGTGCTTAGTAAAAGACTGTAACAAAGACTGTAACTGCTTTAAAATATGGTTATGGGCTATTGCACAAAGGAGAAGCAGTAACTTAAATATGCACGGGCTTTGAATGCACTTGACTTTATCGTGGGTCGGCAGTGATTTATGCGAGGCATGAAAAACAGTTGTCAAAAATATGGAAGAAAGATACAAAGCCAAAAGTGCAGCCATTCATCCTCAGTGGTAATGTGTTAATGCAGGGGATGGGAAACAGCAGCACTGGAAATGGGAAGGGAACGCTCCGCAAACAAAGCTCTTCATTGGAAAAACATTTCCACAGAATAATAATTGTCTGTGAGCTTTGAAATTACCTCAAAATGAATAACTGTTTTCCCAGGCAGTCCCTGCAGATAGCCAAGGTCAGGCTGGATGGGCTCTGAGCACCTGTAGGTGTCCCTGTTCACTGCAGGGGGGTTGGACTGATGGCCTTTCAGGGTCCCTTCTAACTCAAACGATTCTGTGGTTCTGTGATAACCCAGGGTTGAATGACAGAAGTCAGTGCCACCGTGTGCCCAATGCAACAAACCCACGGCACCATGGAATTCCTCCTTGGAGAGCCCTCCCAGTGGGAAAGCAGCAGCCAAACTCTTGCACGGGATGTTTTCTGAGCTGTATGAACACATTAGAAAATTACTCAGTGCGATAATAAATGCATCCGGAGCTTTAGTATTTTCCACCTCAGGTGGTAAGGCAGTCGCTGCGAATAGATTGCTGGAGCGAAGGTTTGTGCCTTTAGCACGGCAGTAGCAGATGGCCTAATAAATATGCAGTGCTCTGAAATGATGCCTGTAATTTGTGACCTAGGCTTTTTTTGGTCTCCCACGAAGATAAAACATGCAATCATCCAATAATAAACTTGTTAATAGATAAAAAACCCAAGCGGTGTAATGGAAGCATTGCTGGAAGCACAGCAGCATTACAGTGCAGTGAGAGAGGTGCTGGGAGCCTGGCTCTGTGGTTTCTGGCACTGTGGGACTGTGGCTGCACCCGATGGAGCAGCAGCACCCCAAACCTATTCCTGGCTAGGGGGAGGTGAATGAGGCATTGCTCATAGCGACTGCAGTGGGATCCAGAGCATCACAGGGAGAGCTTTTGCGCTGCTGCTAACAGCAACTTCAACAGGAACCAGAACCAACGAGGAGCACTGCTGTTACACTGACACACTCCTGTGGGTGCCATGAAACCAAGCTTTCAGTTTGTGAGGGAACTGAATTTCAATAGATTTTTTTTCAAAGTGCCAGAAAAGGTGGCAGCTGAGGATGCCGAGTTTCTATAGTAACCACAAAAGAAGTGGCGATTATCAGAAGTACCACATAGGAAAGAGAGACCGGATTGTCTTTTTGTTCTGCACATGATTCATTGCTTAACAACAGTCTCTTTTTTAATATAAAGAAATGCTACGGAAAAAAAAAATTGAGTAAGAAATGCATTATGCAAAACAATTTGCACGGATTTTCCAGTCTTGCCACGTGACCCAAAGTTTTGAGATGCAGCAAAATTGAGCATCTGATGACTGAAGGATACGTGGATAATAAGAAGTACTTCTCATGTCTTCTTACCTTGTAAACATGGCAGCAGAGGGGAAAAGGCAACGCTGCTGTCCTGTGAGGGGGAGCTCTCTGGGACAGAGGTGCTCTGTTCGGCGTCACAGAGCTCACATGGCTGCTGAGGACATACAGCAAACCATGCTAAGGAGAAAGCAGTTGTGGTACATACAAGCGTGTGAGAGCCAGGATCTGATTTTTGAAGGGCAAAATTATGATTTCATTGAACTCTTAAACTGATTATGGCATTAGCAAGAACAGATATAAATCTTTCTGGGATAAACTGGCTAAGGCAGGGTAAGTAAATTATCTCCACGCAGTATCTGTCTTCCTGCGGATTTCAGTGCTGCTGGAATCAATTGGCAGTGATATGTTTGTACCTGCCACGGAAGCCAAATACACAATCTGATCCTGTGCCAAACCGCTATTAACAACTGCATTTTCAATTGATTCTTGGATATTCATTAACTGGCATCCATAATTACAAATAATTTACAGACATAACATTTTAAATCACTTGGCAGTGAGCTTTGTAAGCTCACTTTATGACATTCCAATACATTATTCTTAAAAATTCACTGAGTAATCAACTTGCAAATGATTACTGTGGAACAGCACTGGATATAATCAAGTAGAAACTCAGAGCACGAATCGCCAGAGATGCCCATAGATCACTTCTGCCATGTGATGCTGACATCCACTTTAACTCCCTCCAAAAAACTGTTACGTACTGAACTGCTGGACTCCAAAGCTGCTGTGAGCTCGATGCCATTACAACCAAACACCTCACTTCTTCCACAGGCAGTCCCTGCCCCGCACAGTTTCATGGGCTGCATTTACTTTGGAATGCTCTGAATGCTCTGCTTTATCTCCATAGCCTTTCTCCATGGTCAACACGGATATTATATGTACACCCGGAAGAAATCACACTGTGATGCATGCAATTTCAATCTCTACGTTGGAACTCTGGGGCCCTCACTGGAAACTGCGCTGAAAGACAGTATGGATGGGATACATCAGCTTTGTTCTTATGTTCCAAAGTATAACAGAAAAAGTAATATAAAGGTATGAGGATTGGACGCATATGGATCGTATACACACCTTCTTGCCTTTACATGGAACAAAGCTCCAATTTCTGAGTGTTCAAACAATCACTCCTTACTGCCATCTCAAATTACAGCAGGAAATAGAGGGCAGCTGGTACCAGAGCCCATCCTATGTTTTTTTTTTCTGATGACAAAGGGAGCTTACAAAATAGATACCTTTGAACATGTCTATTTGGGCCACAGTGTGTATCCTGAAAGTACAAAGGAATCCAATAAACGATGTATGAAAAAGGTTCTTTTTATTCGAGTCAGACCATAAGTTAGAGATGACCACCACGAACGCTCTTGATTCAGCTTCGTTCATTCCCATGTAAAAGCTTTGAATGCTGGAAATAGATGACACTAACAAATAAATGGCTTACCCACCGGGACTTCCATGCTACGTGATTTTCCACTGCAGTACAACTTAATGTGAAACTATGAAAATAAGACACTATTGACAAAATATATTCATTTGTTTGCAAAACTACCGGTTACTTCAAGATTTGAATTCCGTGATAAATTATACAGCCCAGTCACACTTCAAAACCAGTTAAAAGAGAAATCTATTCTGAATACAAGACAGCGCGCTCTCATGATCTGACTATGCCAATTCATAGTACTTCCCAGAGTTTGGGTCAAAGTAACAGTTCAGACATGGATCATACAAAAGAGTCAGGAATTCCTCGTCTTCTTCAGCATTCGGGTCATCTTCACCTGTGTGAGGAGTGGAAAGCAGGAGTAAATCACTCTCATTCGCTTTGAAAAATAACACGGAAATACCTCTCTGTGACATAATTTCTCTTTAAATTGTATCATCTTTTGACTTTTGAATTGTTACCTTCGAGATAAATGCAGTTCAGTATTTTTTTTTGTCTACTTCTGAAGACTTGCCTTCAGCTGAGGTGAAAGGATGTCATTCAGTTTGCTGAACAGCTGGACGTCACAATGTCCAAGAGAGCTGTTCAGCAGCACTGCCTTTACTGAGAGCGTATCGAAGTACTCCTAAGTGGTGTCTTTCTCAGTGTCTGCCTTAGTCCAACAAAGACAGTCAGTCTGTTCCTAAGGACTGTAGGAATCCAACTGTGTATTATTAAAATATTCTATGTGGAAATCAGAAAATTAAGCAGCAAAAAAATCTCTGTTTGCAGATTTGCTGCTTGTCATGTTGGTCTCACAGCAACAGCATTCAAGTTTGTCAGCATTTATAGGGTATTTATTATTGCTGGCTACATGCACATTAAAGGTAGCTGGTAAAGTATATTCAGTATATTTCATTGTTGTTAATGGGTTGAAGAAATCGTGTGACAAATAAGTCCAGCAAGCTTACAGAAGAGTCAATATTGTTGCAATAAATGAGCTCATATTGACTTTTCTGAGACAATGAGCTCTTTCACTGTAGGAAGGCTAATAAAAAACAAAGCAAGACTAAAAGATAGAGTCTAATCCTGAGACAGGACTTTAACTATGTATGCAAAGGTATATACTCCAATTAATATTTTCAGATGAGGACTGATAGTTTTTAGTATAGATGTCTTAAAATCTAAATAATAAGCTCCTTAAGGAGAATAAGGCAGTGTGGTCCCAACTGCTCATAACAAATGAACTGTGGGGCTTCTTAGAGATGCATTTTAATGTCTGGTATCTGATATTAAAAAAACCAACCACAACAACTGTAAGAGACTTTGCAATATCAGAGAGGAGATAAGATTTTTTCAGACAATGAAATTCTTAGATCTAGGCTGTCTGAAGCTATATAGAGTACAAGAAAGTTTTTAGGTTACAGAAATGAATTCTTAGCCTAAAATACACTGATGAAGCCAGGCAGATTTATTGCAGATACCTTATATATACTGAGGCTCCTTTTTTAAACCTGTCTTTCACATAAGCTGAATGTAAGTTATATGATCCATAACTTTTGAGAGGAACTCATTCATAGCTGAACACAATCTGCATCAGGTGAGACCCTTACTGTGCCAGTCATGCCTCCCTTCCCACAGCTGCTAAGATCACTATGGTTCTTTCTGTTACTTTAATAGGAAAGACTTTCCTGTGGCTCAGAAAAAGCCCAGACTGGGGATGAAAGGTCAGAGAACTGCTCTCTTGGTCTCTTATTTCCTCCAACTTCTGGGAGAAATGAAGCATGATTGCTTCAACTACTATAGCAGGTTTTTGGGGCATATTTTGAGATAGAAAAAAAGTCTGTGAAGTTAACAAAGTTACAAATATCATACATATACATGAATCAGAAATTAATTACATTCAATGAATGTGCAAAAAGAAAAAGCCAAAATAAAAAGTGATGGTACACACAGAGAATTTCTGTTCTCCAAACGTGCCATGACAAACACATCACGAGCAGATTTCAGCATAAAGGAAAATGAGTTGAGGAAGAATTTACAGAACAGTTTGGAAAATGTGGTGTGAATAAGCAGGAGAAATCCAGCGATTTCTCAAATGCATACGTAGCTTTATTAGCTCTGTAGAGACAATCGTCCAAATGTTAAAATTTACAGAGATCCAAGCTTTACTGCAGCAAGCCTTGGATTTCATAATGCAGACACCAAGACATCCATCCACATCAAGACACTCTCAGAGACCTTTCAGAAATTTATATCCAACACATCTTTAACTCAAGGATTACTGTCCAATTCTCCTGGGCTTATTTAGGACCCTTAACAAAACATATTATTTGATTCTCCAAAGCAAGGTCCCTCCTGACAGCAGAGTTCTGTTTTGCTGTCATAAACAATTACAAATACACGTCTATGAAAAGATGACCAATTTGGGGGCCATAATCTATTCTAGACTGTAAATCACTGAGACATCTTCATCCTCAGGCAATCAAAATACACGGGTCAGATTTATGAGATTTCACATGAAATTCCCTGGACTTGAAGAAAAATGTAGGTATCTACCCTGTTTCCTAACACATAACTAAGAAAAAAAGACTGAAGAAAACAAGATATATGTTTTATTCTATTGCTGTCGACTTTCCAGTTTCCACAAAGTTCTTTGCCATTCTCTAAACAAATGCCTTTATGAAGAAGAAAACTGTAGCACTTGAGGTGGTAACTCAGCAATTTTTTCCTTTGGAAATTGTGCTGAGGTTTCATTCAAAGCTATATTTATTTATTTTTTTAATCAGAAGAGAAGTACCACATATATAACTGTTCTGGTTCTTGTGCCCATCAATTTTAGTCTTTGCATTCTTTCTTTTTTGATGTTTTTGTTTTGTTTTCCATATTCGCTATCATCAATTCCTAATTTTAAACAAGATGTATTTTTTAATGGGATTAATCTCTACTGAACGAGAATGCTAAGAATCTAAAACTGCATAAGTTATTCTTCTATCAGAGGCGTGGAAAACTCTGCTAGTTTGAACTGAAAATAATAAATAACTCGGAACTCAAAATGCAGCAGTATAAAAAAACAACTACTGGGAAGCAGAACCAGCTCTACAGGAACAGCATTCAGAAATGGTTTTCTACCCAGGTCCGCTATCTTCACAAATTCCTACCTGGAATACTCTGATTTGATGAAGGTTTTATGTGCTCTTCCAATTTCGGGCTTGCGGGAGTGATGGGCGGACTGAACGCATCCAACCAGTCTCTGAAAAACACAAACCAAATCAGAACTAAAAGCACAGTTTGTGTTCCTATTTGTGATTTTATTATTATAAAAATATAGTTCACAGCTAACACCATTAAAAAAGTTTAGGCATCCTTCCTTCCTTAGCATTTTCACCTGTTCACACTGAAAATCTTCAGCTGGTATTACTCGCTCAACCAAAGGTGGGATCCATAATCCCCCGAGCTGTACTCTGAAAGCTTATGGGACTCATCAGAGTCCTTCGCTGTGGAACAGACCTGGGAGAAGCACTTGTGTTTGACGACACCGTAGAGGTCAACCAAAAATCCTGGGGAAAAAGGCTTAATGGCAATTGCAAGAGCTGTGTTTGGTTACCATTGATTTGGCACTGCTTGGAGCCCCCTCTGTAGGGTCATAGAATCACAGAAGCATCGGATCGTGAAGGTTGGAAAAGACCACTAAGATCATCTAATACACCTGGGTGACCCACCAAGTGTTAGTGTTATAAAATTTGTTGTATGTTATAGATAAAAATCTGTTATTGACCATAACATAGTTCTAGTTGCTGACCATAAGACAGAGAACTCTCCTCATCACAGCTGTCACAAATCTGTGATGCTTCTAGGAAGAAAAAAGTTTCCATGTATTCTTTATCATAGATGAGAGAGTATGGGACTTCTTCACCTATTTAATTTTATAGGCAGTTTATGCTTCTGCTGAACACTACTTTTGTGACAGCTTTTAAAAATGATTTTCACATTATCATACATTGATGCAAAGTTCAGCGCTCATTTCCGATACGCCGCTTTATGATACACTGCCTTTGATTGTTAGAGCTGAAGAAAGGAAAACAGAACAGTCCTTTTTATTGTTATTGCTATTGCTTTTTATTGCAAGCTGAAAGGTAGACTTTTCCACTGAGAAAGTGGATAGGAAGCACATGTGTGAGGTTTCATTCAAGTTATACAGTCAGAGAATTGCAGCCCTGGAAGGACACATCCAAGTCACAAAGTTCAGGCAATCCTTCTGCAGTTGCCCACGTCTCACAATTCTTTTCATATAAGAAGCTAATCTCTGTGCACTGTGCATAGCTGATGTTTCATTATGTTCCCATCTCTCCTGCTCAACAGTTAAAAGCTATAACACATTCAGGCTTCCACATCACCGTTAACTAAACTCAGTGATTGAAATTTAACATTTGAAATGGAATTCAAGGGATCTCAGTAAATCATCTCATTTTGATGGAACCAGATCCATCCTTTTTGACCAATGTATTTTACTGCAAGGCAAAGGAAGTAGATGGGAAAAGGGGTCATTAAATTCTCCCGTGTTTGCTTCATGCTGGTGGAACAGTGCAGCTCTATTGAGTTAAGTTAGTTTGGAGTTAATTCAGTTTATGTCTGGCCGTGGCTATTCCAACAGCTGGTACAAGAACATTTTGCATCCAACTTGTGCTAGAGGCCAGGAAGATCAGTTAGGGCTGTGCAAGTAACCTCAACTTCCAGGGATTCCTCTAAAAAGGATGAATTTTCCCAAATCTTGGCAGATTTCTTTATACCGCCCCACTGTATCAGTTGTCCACCACCAAGTAAACAGGTGGTGTACTTCTACTTTCTGAAAAGCCTTGAAGATCTCATGTAAGATTTGTTTCTGACACAGAAATCTGGCAAGGCTTACTCATGTGCTGTAATTGCTAAAATATGCCAGTTGCTTTTTTGTTGGTTGTTGTTAGCTTTTCTGCTACTTCTGGACTTGTTGTTGATTCCACATCGTCTCCTGCTGGCACGTACACATAATCTGGGGTGAATGTGGGGACAACCACCTATCAGTTAGCAGTCAAAATGGAAAAAACTAATTTTCTGCCTCAGGAAACAGAACTGCTGGTGTAGAAATCCAGCAAGTAGTATAGGAGATTTAAAGGAAAAGATACAGATTTTTTCCATACTTTCAATATGTAAAAAACATACTTCACTTTTTATTTTTTATCCCAGCAATCCGTTTCCACATTTATGTCCAACTTCCAACCACTCCTCTGCTGCTCTGCCAATGGGAACTGATACAACTCATCCACACAATATGCTTGCCTAGACATCTCATTATTAGCTTTCTCTGTCATTGTGTACTATTTTTGTATTCCATGAATACACCCAAAGATTCTTCATTAACACCAAAGCTTTGGAAGCTTTCAGGAACAGCAGTTAAGTAAATGCATGAGATATCCAGTGGGGTGGTAGAGGAAGGACAGTGCTTGGTCTCAGTCTGATCAACAAATGCAGTTAGAAAAGTAAAGAAGCATTAGAGCATATACATAGCTCTACAGGTTTGGAAGAGTTTAAAGATGCATGTTTTTCATATAAAATACATTCCAGATTATTTCTAAAGAAAAAAGGCAGTAGGTACCTGGAAATCAGAGAGGATATTAGTGAGAAGGAAAGAAGGATAACAAGGTAGTTATCTCCAATGGGAAAGACAGAGACATTTCATTCACAGAACATGGAAGGAGGAGGTAATTGTGTGCCATTAAACCAGTATCTCTCTTAAATTCATAGCTCTTAATACTCCCATCTCTGCAGGGTCCTCCTGAAAGATTAAGTTTGAGAAATCAGAGGTGGGATGATTTGTCGCTATCGGGATGATTTTCTCCTTTATTTAGTTCTTCAGTTATTTAATTCTGGTGTAAATAAGTTGCTCACTTTCCTCTCTATATTTATTTTGAGGCATCCGGATCAGTTGATGTGTTATTATTTGTTCTAGTAGATGCCAGTGTAAGAGCTTGGAAATTTGGTGGTCCCAAAGGGAGGCAGAGGTATGTGGATTTGTGATTGAGGCAAGGGAGATGTGTGGCGAGTTTATTATTTCCTATTAAAGCATTAAATTATTGTTAAACTATTTATCATTATTAAAATATAAAAATTAAAAAAATATTTCTGGGGCAGACTTCTTTAAGAAGCTTCTTTATCTCCTTAAAACAGAAAAGCTAATCAAGCACTCTGACTAATTACAACACTCTATTTATGCTATCAGTGCCTCAAGCTATAACCAATACAATCAACATGCAATAAACTATCTAGAGCTCCTCTGATAACAATGCTGAATGCTAAGTATTGTCTTTTGACATTGTGAGTTTTGTTGTCCAAAAGCTCCCAACAGCTTCCGCACTCCTTCAGATTGGCCAGCACCTCTAATGCTGGCACTGAGAGTCTTAACTATTCTCAGAGCTATTCTCCGTACCAAGATACAGTAAAACATCCTTGATATAATCTTGTCATGTCATAGTCTTCTCTTTAAAAAAAACCTTTCGGAAAATAAATGTCACATATTGAAAGATCACACGATGGCTGAACTGTGATAGAGGACAGGACAATCTTTGGGACTTATCAACACTTCTCCAGCTCTGTGACAGAAGATTTGCAGAAAGTGGCATCCTTTGGTAAAATCTATTGAGAAAATTAGCAATGCTGTTTTAAGCAGCACTTAAACAAAGATTTAATCAGAGACAATCCCATATTAAATTTTTCCCATGAGCAATAATACCATCAACAGAAGAATGAATAATCAGAGGCTTTGATTTCAATCTTGATGAACGCCGCTGATACTCTTATTTAGTTACAGATTGCTTCTTAGGCCGTCCTGCTAGCTGGACTGAGAAAATGGCAAGCCTCATAATAAAAAGATTTTAAGCATTCCTGTGAATGGAGATAGCGTACTTTATCACTTTTCTTTTGGATAAGATTTAATTTGTACTACTTTAATCAATGGGATCATTTAATTCACATTATTAACAAAATTAAAATGCTTTGAAGTTGTAGTACAACAGCTTTGTC
>PPHD01000959.1:0-43621 GCA_002909625.1 Bambusicola thoracicus
TGGATGGATGGATGGATGGATGGATGGATGAGTAAAGAGCATTAAGGCATATGCATGTGAAATGAAGGAGTGTAATTATACGTTGTTGGATGTAAAGTGTTTAATTCACTCACTGCCTCCCTCAGATTTTGTGGTTATCCCAAACTCATGCCTTTAAGAGAACTGCTCATAAAATGTCAAACAGTGTCTGCATGTGGATGTAATTAAAATCCAAGCATGAACACACAATTATTTGAAACTTGTTTCTTCCAGCTTCCAAGGCCTCCGAGGCCAGGCTTCAGAGAGCATAGTGAGATCTGATTTAAAATTATTCACTGTGTCATGAGTTCCTGACAGGTTATTATTAATTTTAATGACTTTTGTTTTTCCTAAAGGAAGGCTGCTTTGGTTTTGGCAGTTCTTAACATTACTTACAGCAGCCTGGGTGTACGGATCCTGGCACCAGAGGAGAAGGGAAATGCACGGACAGGTTACAAAGGCCAAGCAGAGAATCTGTCTAAGCCTGCAGGAGGAAAAGATTACACTGATTCCATTCTGTCCAGCAGAGACCAAATGTTTCTTCGGGGTCCAGGGATCTGCAGCAGAAGAAGAAGATAGGGCTGATATTCCTGCACCAAACTACAAAGAGCACACAGGGTTTGTCAGGCATGGGTGGGGGGTAAGGGAGGTGAGATAGGAATCAGAATTGCCTGAGGAGCACGCGGCACGCGAGAGGCAATGGGGCCAAGATGATGTCATCATTAACCACCACAATGAGGCTAAAAAGACTCACAGGTTGGGACACAGAGGTGCCTCGTGGCAGTGTAGGGTGGGATTGCTGGAGCTCATGCTGTGTTGGGGCTGTTTTAGGTTCTGCTTGTTGGTACCTGCTGGAAGAGCAGCTGTCATGTTCCTGCTGAAGGTTTCATGCCATCAGGGTTCTGGTCCGGAGAGGTGCGTGTCTGATACACATAGCTCTATATTTGATGCTCTCACTCCCAGCTGTGGGCAGGACTTGGTCACAGATTCAAACCGAGGATCACAGCTGAGCCTTGTGCCATGCAGTTATGGGTCCTTCACTGTTCAGGTGTTTGTGCTTCCTGACAAAGCTGTGGTTGGTGCAGTGAGCAGAGAAAGGAGAAGACCCAAACCTCAGGAACTAGAGATGGAATTGTTCTGCTTTCTCCACACTGCAATAAGGACAAATAAGGTAAGAATCCAAAGTCCCATTACAAGCTTCAGAACCAAAGCCCATATTACCTAATCTACACATAAAAGCAATTTTCCCCATATTTCCAGGCTGTACAATGCCTTTACTCATCTCAGCATGAGTGCAAGAGTTCACCATGGTCTGCTGTGTGCTGTGGGATGTTACAGAGCCAAGCTTACTGTGGTTGCCCCTGCTGGCTGGGTGGCTGGGGCACGGACAGGGTGCCTACTGCTGTTTTATTTAACAAGTGGTCTTCAAACAGCATCAGAGAACCAAAGTGGAGAACAACTGAGTTCTGAGCTGTCCTTATTCCCAAATGGAGGGATGCAGCTCAGCTCCTTCTGCTCTGTGGTCTGGTCTGGAGTCATCAAGATGGCTCAGATCTGCCACCACACAGGTTCAGCCCAACACCAGAGAGGAGAGATGTTTGGCAGCTTTACCTTCTGCCTGCCATCCCACATCAGGAGAGCCATTTCAACATGACATCCATGCAGAGCCAAAAGCGGTTGACATAATTTAGCGTGGACTGGTGTTGATGGTTGGACTACGTGGTCATAGTGGTCTTTTCCAACCTTGGTGGTTCTATGATTCCATGACTTCTTGGGGAATTGGAGAACAATCTTTTGTTGTGTTTTCATTCCAAACCAGAAACTGCTTGCCTCCCTGTCTTTCTAGAAGGCCCCATCCTCAGTAGATGCACCATGAAGAGCCTGGTCCCAGTGTACTGAATAGTGGTCCTTAGCTTTAAGATGGACTCATCATGAGCGTGAGAATCATAGAATGATAGAGCTGGAAAAGACGCACAAGGATCGCCAAGTCCAACCCCTGGCTCCACACAGCACCACCCAAATCCTACGGCTGAGAATGTTGTCCCAATGCTCCCTGAACTCCAGCTGCTCAGAGCCATGCCCACCGCCCTGGGGAGCTGTTCCATGCCCAACCAGTGAGATGCAAGGCTCCTGGCTTCTCCCACCAGCCCAGCCATGTGATTAACAGGCAAACCCAACTCCATGACTCCCCTGCTCCAGCCCGTGGTGCATTAGGCACTGTGACTCATTGCTTTCCTGCATTGCTCCAGCAGCTGAGAATCCACCCCTCAAACCTGAGACCCACATCGGGGTTAAAGCATGGGCTGTTCTGCCCCACTGCAAAATGGAGCCCCATCTCCTCTGCATCCTACATGAGCTTGCGACTCAAGGATGGGGAAAAGCTTCTTTTATCCTGAAGGAATTACAGGAGATCAATGCCAAAAGTGAGTTTCTGAGTCTTTTTGGCATGCAGCTCTCTGTGTCCTGTCAGACATGAACCTGATTGCATTACCTTGCTGGATTTGTTTATCCTGCTGTGCCAGTAGAGATGCTGCTGGCGCGTTGTTCTGGGTTTGTTTGCTTTTCTTTTTTGTTGTTTTTGTTTTTGTTTTTCTTTCTCTCATTTTAATGTTTTTTTAACTTGAATTTTGCAAGCATTAAAGGCTTTACAGTGGTTGAATAACTTGAAATTGGATTTTCAATCCCTGCAAAGCTCCTGCAGAGGTACGGCTCAGGCACAGGTGATTTTAGCCTCCAATTAGTCTGGCAGTGAAAGCTCAGTTCCACCCAGCCACAGTGGGACACATAGGGCTGACACCCTACAGCACACAAGTGCAAAACTTCCAAGGGAATCTGTGGGCTGTCACTTCAATAACGGTGGTATTTATTTCCAACACCTCTGAGCCAGCTCTGGAAGGTGGGGATTTGAATGTCTGTGCCCCATCTGTGCTGAGAGGACTTCAGGGCTATCAGAAATAGCCATAAGTGAGAGCTGCAATGCTTTGGCGATGCAGCAATCCTATTGCAACGAACCACATTAGTGATTTTTAGGGCACCAAATGGCACAACAGCCGATGTGCCCTCGAAGTGAGCACCACAGCCATGTAGAAGTCAGGGGGGTGATTACTTCCCTGCAGTTTCCATCCCTGCCTTCATGCCACGGTGCTCCTGTTGCGGTCGTGCTGCATTTCACTCTGCAGGTGGAAGCAATGCCACGTTCTGCCCGGATCTGTGGGTCTGCAGGGAAGAAGCTGATGCAGTTAAACACGGGAACAGGACGCGTTTTGCTACTCCTTTAGCTATGCAACAGCGAGAAGAGGAAAGCAACAGCCGGGCTGTTCCACAGTTAGCTCTGCACCTTTACTGTGCATTTGCTGCCTCCTGGTGCCTGCAAAGTGAGGAACTGTTGCAGTTTTCCTCTGCGCAGGCAGCACAGGAAAGGGGCACCAAGAACCATGCGTGCAATTTCCCATCTGCCACATATCCAGTCTCAGATACTTGGGGCTACCTGATAGCAAACTGGGGCCAACCACCAGGAGCATCCCTGCCCGTGAATGTCCAGAGATGAGGATATTTAAGCTAATAACAATGCTGAAGTTAATATTTTTTGCTAAGTTAATAACGTTTTCCAAGTTAATGATACTTAATAAGCACAAACTACTTTGTAGCCCAAGATTCCCCTGCAGCACCCGGAGAAATGCATTGGCAGCGGAGCACAGAGCTCCTCCTGGTGAACCACTGCCCTTCTCTATGCCTTGGCTGAGGACGTTGGCTTGTCCCAACTGGGAGATGGCTGTTGGTGGCTGGTTGTGGATTTAGGACCCCATCACAGCGTGCCCTTGGATAGTTCTAAATCATCAGCCTCAAGAGCTTTACAAAGGTTGCCATGTCATTCCACTGTAGGTAAGGGATTGAATGATCTTTGCCTTGAATTGAGAAGTTAGGGGTGAAAACCAGACCTGTAGCCCCTCTCTGCTGCCTGAGCTCAGTGAAAGCAGTGGGATCATAGAATCATGAAATCCTTAGAGATGGAAGGGACCTTTAAAGCTCATCTCGTCCAACTCCCCTGCAACAAATAGGGACACACATGGCTAAATCAGGTTGCCCAGGACCTGATCCAGCGTTGCCTTGACAGTCTCCAGGGATGGGGCATCAACCACATCTCCAGGCTAAAGATCTAGGATCTTCCCACGTCTTATAGTCCTGGTTCATCTCTTAAACCAATGACAGCAAAGTCATGCCCTGCCTCTGGAGACATTCAGGTCAGGCTGGATGGGCTCTGAACACCTGAGGGAGCTGTGGGTGTCTGTGTTTATTGCAGGAGGGTTGCACCAGATGGCCTTGAAGGATCCCTTCCAACTCAAACCATTCCATGATTCTATTCTAGGATTCTAATCTAAGTGCAAGGTATGCTTCAAAGTAGAAATGAGTTTCACATCTTTGCCAAGCAGTTATCTGAAGGCACACTTTGTGGGTTTCCAGTTCTATAACCACCTTGGAGCTGCTGGGCTTTTGTGCTGAGTTCAAATTTCAACCCAGATTCCCAAGACACTGTCATCGTTTTCATGGAAGGGGAAATAACGTTGGGATTTGTGCTGAAAACGAACACAGCGTTCTGATGGAGGCTGCCTACCTCCAGCCATCTCCAGCGAGCCATCTGATTGCAAGAACATCCCCCGTAGCTAAAAAAAAATATGGAATTCTTGGCCTTTGTGAGGTTTGTTGTGCTGTTGTTGGCCTTGGGAGCAGCCTGGGGCTGTGCCCATGCTGCTGAAACCAGTGGTGTTTCATGGGTTGCCCAGAAAGCAGTTTGCTTGCAATCAGTGTTGCCAGGAGGCCATGGAAAACCCAATCTGCTTTGTTTTGGAGGTGGGTGACAGCTATAAATTGAGTTTAACTGGCCAGCCTGCTTCCCATTGTTCCCATTCAAGGACAAAGTGAGGGGAAGCCCGGATGAAAAGCTCTGGGTACAATAGGGCAGAAGGCAGACGAGGTGAAAGTCAAGGTCAAAGACGGAGATTCCTCATCCCTGCCTATGGGACAGCTTCATTTCCGTGCTCCCAGTGCAGGGCATTGCTTTAAATCTGCATTTGAGCTTCATTTAGCCAGAATATTATGAGTATCACTGCACTGGCTAAATAGGATCTGCGTTCCCATTAAATCCACACGTACTATCATAGAATCACAGGATCATTAAGACGGGAAAAGGCCACTAAGACCACCGAGTCCAACCATCGGTCCTACAGATTCTTCCAATTCCACACACAACCCCAATTCCTCTTATTATTATTTTACAATTGGGAAAGCAATCAGCAATGAAACCTCGTTTTGCACCAGCGGACCTCCAACCGTTTCGTTTTTGTCGAATCGTTCAATCTTTGCTAAACGACCAGCAGAGCAGCACTGCTCAGCACAGAGGAAAGCACAGAGCCCACCGAGAGGGTTTGGCAGACAATCCCACAGATGCTGTCGCAGCGATTGGCCCCGGGGGCTTCACCCCTCCTTCCTTTTCATCTCTTTTCTTGCTTTATGCAGCCCTTCCTCTGCACAAAGCTCTCCCAGCTGGCCAGGGGACATTTTCCAATGGCTGTCATGCAGACACCCGGTGTCCTCGCCACTCCTCCTCCTCCTTCCCCAGAAAACAGAGAATATTTTGAATGTATTTCAGAGATCCGGCCAGATCGCTGTCTCTGGAGCAGGAATAGCTCACTTCTCATTGTCTCTGATTGCATCTCAAGAGTCTTGTTTTGTGCAGGAAGGCAACAGGTTTCCTTAATATTTTCCATAGAGGAAAAAAGCTTTCCCTTTGTCTCCAGGAGAACAAAGAAACGTGAACGCGCTGTTTGAACAGGGAGGGCTGAGCCATCCCCAGGGTAAAGGCGCTGCCTTAATGGGGTTACATGCAGAAGAAATTTGGCTCAGGGTGTGTAATCACCGCCTGAATTAATGAAAAAAGGGTTGCTTTGGATGGGGCTGAATAGCGCAGCTGCGGCAATTATCTCGTCACTCATCAGAATGATGACAAAATTAGTTCCAGATATAAAACCACACAATGGAGGCGAGACACCTATGGTTTATTTATTTTCCCAGCTAATGACACTGGAGGTTGCCTTTCTGTCTCCATATGTTTCTTGTAGTACATGCTTACAGCTCACAGCAAAGCCCACAGGTTCATGCCTGGAAGCTGTTTTGTGCCTATATGCTTCTCTTTGGGAAAGCTGTTGCAGCTCCACCTGGGCTTTGGCCCTTAATGCAGAGTCTGGCCCAGCTGTTGTCCTCCTTGCTGGGGACAGGGAGAGAAGCATCGTCACCTGGATCACAGTGCACACAGATACTGATCCCTCTTTGGGGACCTACAGCAGTATCGTGGCACAGGTTGCCCAAGGAAGTTGGAGTGCTCCATCCCTGGAGGTGTCCAAGGCCATGGATGGAGCCCTGGGCAGCCTGAGCTGGTGAGGAGCAGCCAACCCATGGCAGGATGTGAAGCTGGGGGGGCTTTAAGGCCCCTTTCAACCCAACCATGCTGTGACTCGATGGTTCTGGGCTAATTACCAGCTTCACAATGCTGGTAATAACCGAGATGAGCAATATTATTTTGGGAGAAAGATAAACACGAAGGGCTCTTTTGAGTGAATAAGAGGAAAGCCATGAAAAAGCACTGTTCAGTAAGACCAAGACATTTTTTTTTTGCCTGCTTAGCAGGCTCACAGACAAAATTCCCCTTCTGTGCTGCCTGCCGAGGGCTATTGGCAAGAAGCTTTACTGCCAGGCAAATTGGCAGCAGAACTGCCCCAGAAGCTGGAAAAATGATTTTGATTCAGGGGAGCAAACCGCAGGGGACCAACAGTGAAATGCAGCACACGGGGCGCTCTTCCACCTAAAAGCCATTCCCAACCAGCCCCTCTGTTGGAGCGTGCAGAGCTTTTTGCACTGGAGCACTGAGACTCTCAGATCCTGCTGTGCTCTCATTACACGGAGTGGATGGATTTTGCATCCTGATGCACCTGAGAGTATATCAGTGATACTGTGAGCTGGAATCCGCCTCCTTCCCCTCCTCCCAGCTCTGTTTTGACATGTCCGTGTCACCTTGACCAGGTTTTGCCCCAAGGCTGATGCAGAGTGAACTCAGCAGGCATCTTCATAGAATCATACAATAGTTTGAATTGGAAGAAACCCTTAAAGGCTGCCTGATCCCACTCCCTGCAGTGAACAGGGACAGCCACAGCTCCATCAGTGCTCACAGCCCCATCCAGCCTGACCTTGAGTGCCTACAGGGATGGGGCATCCATAATCTCTCTGGGCAACCCGTGCCACTGCCTCACTGCCCTTATGACAAAAACCCATTTTCCTTACACCCAGTCTAAATCTTCCCTCTTTTAGTTTGAAACCATTTCCCCTTGTTTCATCCCCAAGCATCCCCTGTGTGTTCAGCAGCACTGCACCTCAAATATACAGTAGTCTTTAGGCTGAGTTTTGGGGACGTTTAGCTGGTGACCACACGTGTCAGCTGAGATACAGCTGCAACAAATGCTGGGGGAAAGAGTTGACAGACACGTCTTCTGCTTTCATTTAAAATATCTGTGGGAAAGCAAGCTTTTACACAAGGAAAGATTGCAATAGCTGCTGTTCATTCACCACACTCTCCCTTTGAAAGAGGCTTGTAAGAAGCCGAGTGGAAAAGGCCGTGAGTTTTTTAAAGATTTATTATTATTACTATTATTCAGAGGCACGCAGAGCTGCTGCTCAGATGGAATTTAAATGCCGGCTTTGCCTGCGTGCCCCGCTTCCCTGCACGAGCAGCTCCCGGGGACCATTTTGTGCATTGTGCTGCCAGCTGACAGGCAGAGCCGCATAAATAACCCAGCTGCTGCTACGCATGACTGCCAGGAAAGGGCTGACAAAGCCCCTTCCTCACAGAAAGCTGGAGAGGGCAAGCCAGAGCGCTGGGAAAACCCTTGGGAAGAGGCTGCCTGCTCTGCTCCATGCCGCGTTTCTGGGGGAACGGGCAAAGCAGCCGCCAGTCAAACACGGCTGACCTTGGGTGACAGCGCAAAGCGCATTTGCTCCGTGGGATTTAACTCGGCTCGGATCGCTTGTGGGCGATGAGACGGCTGCTGTGTTTGGGGTGAAACAGGAAAAGACATCATTCAGTGTGAAAGAACCAGCAGCAGCACAGCCCAGCCAGCTGTCTGTGGGGTTTTCTTGCTGAGCGAGCTCTAGGGATGGTTTTATGCCCATGCGCTGGGTGTTTTAATCTCTCTGCTGGTGTATTGGTATTATTGCTGTTAATGATAATAACTGAATTCGTGCCTATGGGATGCCCACTAAGGTACTGCCCACCATTGCATTGAGCACTGAGACACCCACTGAGAAATTCTGTTCCTGCTCCCACTGCTGTCATGCCAGTAGGCAGTAAATCATGGTCCTTTAGGGGAGGCTGGTGCTGGTTTATTGCAATGTATTTACATTACACAGTTCCTTAGGTTGATGTAAGTGAGGTTTGAGACAAAGCAGGGTTGAAACCGAGTCCTGCACACCAAATCCCAGTGCCCTTCCCCAGCTCAGCAACCTACAAATTCCCCACTTCTCATTCCCTCCCCCCTTCCCTCCTCCTGGCCCCCTGCTGCAAAGATGCTGTAGATGTCCCACTCCCTGAGCCCCAGCTGCCCCCCAGGCCATGCAAACCCCAAGGGCACCACAGAGCAGCTGCCCTCCCTTGGGTCTTTTTGGAAGGGAAATCAATGCTGGAAGAAGCTGGGGATGATGCAAGACCTGGAGGTGCTTAAGTCATAGAGAAGTCGGCTCCAGCCAAACCCCTCCAATGCTCAGCATTCAGCACATAAAGTCCTGCAGCGTACAGCAGCCAAAAAGCAGACTTGGGGCCAAAAGGCAGATTTCAAGTCATTGTTGTGTAAGACCTGAGGCCAAAGCACCTCCTACGAGGAGACTCAGCAGCTGCCTGCGTGCAACACCAACGCTGTGCCTTCCCCATGGGCTCTCCATACTGGGTCTTGCTTCCAGATGCTTTCTCCCAAGTCTCCTAAGGCTGTTCAACTCATGAAAAGCTGAAAGATTGCTCGCTGGGGTTGAAGGAGAGTTTCTCTGAAGCCTGCCCACCAGCACTGATTTCTGGTGGAGATTTCCCCAGCCTTTATACAACATGTGACAGTTTCACTTTCCAGCTGCAACTGTCCTAGAGGTAGGGAGAGATTATTAGTAAATGAAGATTTATGGCTGGTTACACAACATTTGCTGCATAGTTCACAATAACAGCTCAGAACAGAGAAGCTTTTCTTCCCTAGGTTGGATTTTAGGCTCTATTTTGCCCTATGGCAAGGAGCAGCACATCTTCGATTTGCAAGGAGTCCTTTTCCTGGTGGTTTCACAGCTGATCTAGGTGGAACAGGCTGTAAAAATGAGCTATATTCCTCCGATTTGTCTTGGTAACAGCGGGACATGGCAGCTCGCAAGCGCTGAATGCTGACACACAGAGAAGCTTGCTGAGCGCACGGCCAGGTGCTGTAGATCATGAGGATCTGTGCCCCAAATGAATGAACGACTCAGGGGGTACAGTGTGTTCAGCCCCATACATCATTGAACAAAACCTGGGAGCTGAGCCCGGTGTGGGATGTCGGCCGTTGGCTTTGTCCCACTTATGGAACCCCCACTGGTTCCCAAAGCCCCACCGTGGAATGGGGCTGCAAGCTCAGCCTTCCTCCTCTGCACCAAGGCAGGGTGGAGGAAAAAACCAGACCACTGCTGGCTTGTATTATCACCTGTGCTTTCACAGATGATGTCCTGTGAGATTAAGTTTCATTTATCATACAGATTGAAGGAAATTGCCGCTCAGCATTTGCTGATCAGCCCCCTGGCTTCCCACTGAGCAAGCCAAATCAGAAAAAAATAACTTTCCAAATGATGTCATTGCTGTTTCCTTCCCCTGACCCCAGCTGCTGACAAACAGAGAGTGTGGTGCTGATTTGCTGAGAGCTGGGAAACCTGATGGGTATGTGGTCATGTCATACAAGGGGTCTGAAAGGGGATAGAAAGGCAGTGGTGACTGCAGGCTGGAAATGGGTGATGGGAGGGTCTGAAGGTATAGAAGTCCTTCTTTGTAGAAGAAGAAAAGGATTAATAGGAATCAGGTCTCTGTTATCACTGCACCATTTGTGATTTCCTCTTGCATGGGAAAGGGACAGCACTGGACTGAGTGTGGAGGTAGGTAGGAAGCAGCTGAAGGTGTTGGCATCGGCAGCATGAATACATCAGTTATATGAAATGCTGGCGAAGGAGATGTGAAGCTTAGGTGGATTTTCCCTCGCTGACATCCCTGGCCTTGTAAGCTCACAGCCTCGCTGGGCCAGAAACCATTGCAAGCTGGAAACAGAGTCCAATAGTGGAAATGCCAGAGAAATTCTGTCTGTTTTGGAGGTAAAGTGCAGGGCAAGAGGGGAGAAATGGTTTCAGAGAGACAGAAACATCTCCTGGGAGTCTGTTCAGTGGAAGAAAATAAAGAGAGGTGCACCAACACCAACACAGCTCTCTCATAATTCTATGATTCTATGATATCATTGAAAAGCCCCGAAAAAATTTCCAGTATGATGCAATGGAGTTAAAGCAAATTTAAGCATGCTGACAAAGTCGCTTTCTTCAGGCACTGTTTGTGCTTTCCAGGACCACCAGCTGAGGAGCTCTGCTGTGCACAGGGAGGCTCAGAGATGCTCTTGGCCCACACATTTCGCCTTTGAAGGCAGTACATTGCCTGGAGTTGTAACCTCTCCCCGGTCTGATGGCCGAGGCCAACAGGTAGAGACTTGAGAGTGAGCTGGAGAGCTGTAGGATCTGATGCTGCTGACTTAAAACATGTTTTAGGAAGTGTTTCCCCAGGCAACATTCAGAGGAGACTCCTGGAAGGGTGAAGCACGGTGCAGGGAAGGATTGCAGCCCTGGAAGAAGTGGGGTGGGAGAGGTGGGAAGCTGTTCCTAGAGATAACGAGGTGCAGGGAGGCCACACAGCAAGCACAGCAGGTCCAGGCTTCCTTGATGCTTCTGAGGCTGGAATGACTGTGTCAAAGGGAGGGAAGGAGATAGGTGTAAGGTTGGTTGCTTCCAGGAGTGAAGGCCACCCAGGAGGAGGACAGCTGTAGTGCTGAGGTAGCGGTGGATGTGGTCAAGTACTTGGGAAGGAGCAGGTCTCTGAGGTTTGGGGTTGTAGGACTCAGAGAGGTTGCACTGTCTCCATCCTTGGAGGTTTTCAAGACAAGATTGGATAAAGACTTCAGCAACCTGCTCTGGCCTCACGGTTGACTCTGCTTGGAGCAGGAGGTTGGGATAGAGACCTCCCGAGGTTCCTTCCAACCTGAATTTCCTTACAACTCTATGGTCCTAAGGCATATCCAGAGTGTTCTCCACTTGTAGAGTCTTTCCAGAGCATCCAAGGGTTAGAGGAAGGAAGCTAGCACACCATTCCTGACGATTATTTCCTGTTTTTCATCAGAAAAAATACCTAAATCTGACACTGTCAAAATGCTGACCTCAACCTTCAAGGTCATGCTGTGAGTAAACAGAGATCTGAATTCTGTTTCATAGAGCCAGACAGAACAGCACCAAAGATGAGCAGATGAGCAAAAAAAGTGTTGACACCTTCTTTCATCAAGAAGTATAGCACCTGGAGATGTCCCAGACCATGTGGGGATGAGGAAGCTGTTGCACTGAACTATCTCAAGGACAGGGCTTCTCCCATCCAGCAGCAAACATTCCCCTGCTCCAACCACCCATGAAGAAGTCAAAGGCAACTTCAGCAGTTACCACCAACAGCCCAGTTTCAGCTTTCCATGCCTGCATGGGGAAATGAGTCCCTTCCAACCCACTGTACTCTATGATTCCATGCAACAGTACATCCCATAAATCTCTTCCAGCTCACAGTCACCCTCAGCCTTACATCTCTCTTAGCTAAACTCTTCACTTGCAAAGAGCAGCAGCAAAGACACCCAGGTAACTCAGGGTCAGCAATGCTATTTTTGTGTTGCCTTTCCTGTGTTTGCAGGATCTTGGTGTGCCATGTCTCCACCATCTCCTGTGTCCCCACCCTGCATTTCATGGGCACTCGGCGCCAGATTCCCGGTGCTATAAACACACAGCCTTCATCTTGGTGGAGAATGAACTCTCCTTTTTATTGTCTTTGACTTGAGGGCCGCCTTTTGCAAGGAGAACAAAACAATAACTTAAGGGGAGAGGAAATCTTCATATCTGTCTTCCCAAAATAACTTGGGTAGAACTAAGATTTAGCCTGGAGAATTTGGATAAATGGAGTAGGAAGTATTTATCACCATCACTGTTTAGTATTTAATTTTCCCTCCTGAGTCTCGTTCTATCCCTGACTGGTGCGAGTCATAAATATTTCATCAAGAGTTCTTTAGGCAGAGCATCTGTTCGTGGCATGAACACATATGCTGCTCTGAGGACATTGCCTGGAAGGTGGACTCTGCTGAAACATTTACGGGATCCCAGAAAGACCATGGGATCCCATAAACTGGAATGGAAGGGAGGAAAACCAATTGTTACAGAACACAGCAGGTGACCTACCTTGTTTGTTTCCCATGAAGTATGGCACTCTTTGCTTTTTCTCTCTAGGAGGTTTGAATTATTTCCTCAAACGTGCTGTTACAGCAGGAGAGCTGCTCCTTGTATTTCTGATGCTACACAGGGATAAAAAGTAAAATAAAGTGAAATAACAAAACTGAAAGCCTTGAAAGACGTACCCTTGGCTTATAGGAGGCTGGCTGTGAGATTTGTGTAAGCCATAAAGCTTTTCTGTTTGTTGTTACTTGCAGCAGTTGTGCTGTCAGTGCCACCAGTTATCAGCTGCATTTCAGCTGTGCCTGGCACCATAGAGAGAAACAGAGCCAGAGCTCTGCCCTTCAGCTGTTTCTGGAGCTGCCTCTGCCTGGTTGTGCCTGGCTGAACACAAGGGACGGAGAAACATCTTCCAGCTACAAAACGGGGCTCCCACCATCCTGGAAAGTTCTCCATGATGAATCATGGCTGGCGTGGGCAAGGATATCCAAGGCTTCCCATGGCCACCAGCTCGCAGCGCCAACAAAAGGAGCAGCACACACATTTTGGTGGGAAGTGATTGGCATGGAGCGTCCCAATAGCATGATATGCAGGTAATTATTTTTTAATCAGATGCAGCCTCCAGACTCCTGAGCAGCCACCAGTTTGGGTGAAAAGTTGAGGTGTTCTCTAAAAGGAGAAAAGAAGGATCTCTCCAGGTGCATGTCTCGGGTCAAACAAAAGCTATTTTTGGACTCTATGTTCATTCCAGCATTGTTTTCTGCATTGGTGCAGAAGGGATTTACTAAAAATAAGGATGTATTCACAGGAGATGGTACGAAGGCAGCTGTTTCCATAGGCAGATGCCAATGTTGAGCTACCCAAGCTGAAAGCATAATGAGAAAGCCCTATCCAGGCCAAGCAAACAGAGACTTTACCCAGATTTTGTGCTTTCTTGTTGGACGCAATTTAGGTCAGGAGAACCCTCCAAGGAACATCAGCAGCAGCTTGCCCTCTTTCCCCATCACTTTGCATGCATCTTCCCTTCTTTGGCAGCTGTTAAGCATTTCGTTCAGCTTTTGTAGCCTTCAGAACTTGGAACAATAGTGGGACAGTGAAGCTCAGGAAGCTCAGGAACAGCAGCTGATGCTGTGTCCGCTGCAGCCATGCTGCCAGACACCCCTTCCTCTCCCCCTTCACTCCTTCTCCAGGAAGTATGCATAGAATGATAGAATATCCCAATCTGGAAGGGACCATCAGGTCCAACCCCTGGCTCCACACAGCACCACCCAAACTCTATGGCTGAGAGCAATGTCCCACTATTGCTCCCTGAGCTCCAGCAGCTCGAGGCCATGCCCTGAGCAGCCTGTTCCATGCCCACCACTCTCCGGGACAGACCCTTTCCCTAACCCCCACCTGCCCCTCCCCTGACACAGCACCATTCTATTCCATCAGGCTGTCACTGTCACCACAGAGCGGAGCTCAGCGCTGCCTCTCTGTTCCCTGTGAGGAGCTGTAGACAGCCACGAAGCCTCCTCTGCTCAGCCTCCTTTACTGTGGTCCAAACAACCCAAGTTTTCCCTTGTCAACTGTAAGATTTTGGGACAAAATAGCAGCAATCTCCATCCTGGGAAGATCCCGTGATCTTGCTGTCAGCATAAGAGGAGGGGCAGGGTGATGTGACACACAACCCGGGGACAGTTGAAAAGGGAAGGGGGAAGTTGAAAGAGGGAAGATTGAGGTTGGATGTTAGGGGGAAGTTCTTTACCAGGAGAGTGGTGAGATGCTGGAGCAGCTGCCCAGAGAGGTTGTGGATGCCCCGTCCATCCCTGGAGGTGTTCAAGGCCAGGTTGGACGAGGACCTGGGCAACCTGATCTAGTAAATGGGGTGGTTGGTGGCCCTGCCTGGCAGGGGGGTTGGAGCTTCATGATCCTTGAGGTCCCTTCCAACCCAGGCCATTCTGTGATTCTGTGACAGGGGTGCATCCAAGCCATCTGAGCTGTACCACTGAGGCCAGTGAAAGCATTTCTCTGTTGGCCCAGGGCAGTTGGGTCACAGCCCAGTGTATTTATCTTGTATCTCTGCCCTGTGGCAGCGAGCAAAGTCTAGTTTGGTTTTTGAGGAAAAAAGGGAACACCTCCGTGAAACAAGCCATCACCCGAAGTGAGGTAACAGTGGGGTCTGGAGCCCCGATTGCTCCCTCTATGGCCCAGGCTGGGGAGAGCAGAGAATCATAGAATATCCCAAGCTGGGAGGGACAGACAAGGATCACTGAGGGTCCACAGTGCACCACCCTCAAGCCCAAACCCTATGGCCGAGAGCAATGTCCCAATGCTCCCTGAGCTCCAGAAACTCAGGGCTGTCCCCACCGCCCTGGACAGCCTGTTCCATGCCCACTGTCCTATGGGGCAGAGCTTTTTCCTCACAGTCAGCCTGACCCTCCCCTGACACGGCTGAGGGTATCTCAGTGACACAGCCAAGGACATCTCTGTGACGTGGCTGAAGATATCTAACTGACACGGCTGAGAACATCTCCCTGGCGCAGCTGAGGACATTTTTGTGCTATAGCTGAGGACATCCCCTGTCACGGCTGAGGACATCACAGTGACACGGCTGAGGACATCTCCCTCACACAGCTGAGGAGACGCTGAGGAGGTCTCACCCACCCCGTGCCTGCACCGCACCCAGCGGCTGTACATTTAGGGATGCCTTTTGCATCCAAAAAAAAAAAAAAAAAAAAAAAAAAAAAGCGAAAAAAATCAAAGAGAAGAATCAAAACGCAGCGCAGAGAGGCGGTCTCGCCTCGCTCTCTGCTTAAGGGTGAAGAGCTCGGCTCATGGAGGAAGGGGAGAACGCGCCCCGCGCAGCCCAGGGACACACAGCTGACGGGTTCCAAACACGCCGTTGTTTGTTTTTTTTCAAATAACCCGTGCTCGAGGGGATGGAGAAACCGCAGCCTCAGCCAATCGGTGCCGAAGCGGCCCGGCAGCCCGCAGGGGGCCGGGGAGGAGGGGAGGAGGGGAGGTATGCGTGTGTGTGTGTGTGGTGAGACGCGCCCCTGTGAGGCGGAACGGGCGCTGCTCCGAGGACGAGCGTTGGATGAGTCCATTCTCCCCGTGGGGGGGGAGAGGTGAGGAAGAAGTCATATTTCCCGCAGTTTTTGTGCTGAGCTGACGAAGTTTTCCCAGTTCTGCTCAGAACTGAAGGCTTGTGGTGCGTTCTACAAGGGAAGCGAGGCTGGTGCGGTGCGGTGGGGAGCGGCTTATCTGCCGTCCCTCTCTCCCCTCCCCCCCACCGTCCTGAGGTGGTACGCGCGGGGCGGGGCGGGGCGCAGCGGCCGCAGTGCTGCCGGCTCCGCCGCCCGAGCGCTGCATCGCCGTCGCTATGGCGCTGTGCGGCCGCTCGGCGCTCCTCCGGCCGTCCCCGCGTCCCGCAGCGCGCCGCCCCAGGGCCGCCGAGGCCTTCGTCAGGTAGCGGGCACCACGCAGGGATGTGATGGGGGGGAGGACGCTGGGAGGTGGGGTCGGTGGTGTGGGGACCGGAGCCAGGTGGGACGCGGGAAGGCAGAAATATTCGCTCTTTCAGCTCTGCCGTCCTATTTCTGAACAGGGGAGGGGTGCGGGGCTGTGTTAGGTGATGGTGTTGGCTTGCCTGGAGTTCAGGTGTCAGCTCAGGTATCAGTAGGTTACTAGAGCAGTGTTTCTTTTTAAAGACCCGGGGTGTGTGTGTTAAGCTATAGTGCATTACCTGAAGTGCTCCAGTGTCACAAATGGCAGCCCAGGGCAATGAGGACAGCACGCGTTTATAGCGCTCTGTGTGGAAGCACCCGCTGGTGTAACGTCAGGCGGTAAGCTGGGATGCTGCAGATGGCCGGCAAACAAACAGCTACGTGGTGTTAAAATGCTATGTGGCAGCTGTAGGTTTTGCTCAAGGAGGGAATGGAAGTGCTTTTTTTGTCAGACAATGTGCATGTGGAGGGAGAAATAGGGCACGAAGAGAAACGGAGGTCGCTGTTTGACTGAGATAGGTGAATATGGCTGCTGGGTGATGGCTGTGTTCCTTCTCAGCCTGTGCTTGGAAAGCAAATTGATCACAGGAGGGAAGGAAAAAGGGAGGATTGACTGTTTCCAAGCATATATGCATCTATTTAATGAATAAGTTCATTGCTTGCTTGTTTAGAAAGAGCTTAGAATTTGGAGAGCGTCTCACAATTCATCATCGGTGGCAAAACACCCAACAGGCAGGGAGAAAAAAAAAAAAAACCAACAAAAACTGGAAGAGAAAATGGTTTCCACTCGAGCCCCTTTCTTTACTGAGCCGTTTCTGTAATCTGAGATCCTGTTGCAGAGCTGTCATGAGAACGTTCAGTGAACATCTGCAAGCTTTCGAGCTCCGCTGGGAGATCCGGACAGCATCTGCAATTTGGTGTGTTTGTAGGAGGCATGTCATCTGGTCTTTTCTTTTTTTTCCCCTTCCCTCTCCAGCGTTGGTTCCTGCGCTGCCTTTTTGCAGCCCAGATGGAGGCAGGGTGGTTGGTGCTTGCGATGCATTTCCCCAACGGTCAGCAGATAGCAGGCAGTTCATAAAAATAACTTAAAACAAAACAATCCGTTACCCTCCCTTCCTCCTCCTCCCCCCCCTCTCCGAGTCCCAAACAGGAATGGAAAAATTCTTAAGACTATATAAAGAATAGAGAAACGGACGGAGATCATTCTTGGAGTTCTTCCATATGCTTCGGAGTTCTGGTGTGCTGTATGTATGTTGGGAGCTGGTGTTGACCGCAGGGACCCTCAGCACTGCAACAACAAAAGGAAGAATGAAAGCTGGGCAGAAAAGAAAGAGGGAAAATCACCCCTTAACTAAAAGATGAGTAATGCCCAAAGAAGGATGTGCCTTTTTAGGAGGTGATGTCATGCTTCGTGTGTCTGTGTTTTGCAGAGAATGAGTGTTTTAATTGAGAATCCATGCGTTTCTGAACAAAGCCTCTGTTCAGTGTGCTGGTTCGATACCACCGTCTGAAATCCATGTGAGCTTGTTCATTTTGCATTACCTTTGTGTAAGATGGAGTGGGCAGATCCCCATTGTTAGTTACCCACGTTTGGAACAGACGCGCAGCAAGAACTAATCTCTGTTACGTGTGGGGAAGTGCAAAATGAGTACTTGGGCTCATTTTACATTGTCTCTGCCTATATACCTAATATTAAACCGTTCTGGTTGTAATCACCGAGTGGTGAAGTGTGTGGGTTTTCTTTCCTACAGCTTCAGAGGAGCAGTCAGTGGGGTGTTCGGGAGAGCAGTGCTGCAGGAGTGGAAGAGCTGCTGTGGTTTCCCAATCAATTGTAGCTGGGGACATCTCTGTGTTGAAAGATTAACAGTTTGTATCCATGTGTTCCTCGTGTAATTACGCCGGGGTTCAGGGTTTGTAATAGCTTGTTTCACCTAATTATTTTTAATCATAGAATGGTTTGGGTTGGAAGGGACCCCACAGATCATCAATTCCAACCCCCCCTGCCACAGGCAGGGCCACCAACCTCTGGAGAGGTTTCTTTTGAAGGAGCTCTGTGTATTTTAGCTACACAAAGAAGGATCTCAAGTTGAAGGAGAAGAGAAGGCTCCGGGGGCACCTTATTGTGGCCTTGCAATACTTGAAGGGAGTGTATAAACAGAAGGGGGAACGGCTGTATACGAGGGAGGATAGTGGTAGGACAAGGGGGAATGGTTTTAAACTGAGACATGGGAAGGTTTAGGTTGGATATGAGGAGGAAGTTTTTCACACAGAGGGTGGTAACGCACTGGAACAGGTTGCCCAAGGAGGCTGTGGATGCCCCATCCCTGGAGGCATTCAAGGCCAGGCTGGATGTGGCTCTGTGCAGCCTGGTCTGGTGGTTGGAGAGCCTGCACATAGCAGGCAGGTTGAAACTCGATGATCATTGTGGTCCTTTTCAACCCAGGCCATTCTATGATTCCAGGGGTGAAGGAGAGGGTGAGAAGCTCCCAAATTTAGGTAGCTTTCTGCCATACTGGACAATTAAGATGTCTTAGGGTCCGTTGACTGCCAGGCTGGGACCAAAGTTGGAAGGGACGTGGTGCTGTGTGTTTGATAGAAGTGGAAATATAGAGCAGGAACAAAAAGTCATTAAGGAGAGGAGTAGAGCTATGAGATGAACTCAGCTGTATGTGGTGCTCCAGCTTCCATTAGCCCTTGGAGGTCATTGGGCTCAGGCTGATGGAGAGCATTCTGGTTTGGTACTGTGTGGCCACGTGGCTGCAGTGCTGGTGGTCCAATAATGGGCACTGAAAGTGAATTCAGTCTTCATCTCTTTTCCTAAATGTCTGAAGATGGGGATTGTGTCAGACTGTGGGAAATCCACCGCTCTGCTCTGCACTGCACAGAAAATAACAGCATTGGAAGGTCAGCAAGAAGCCTTGCAAAGAACAAACTTGATTTATTTGATTTCTGGCGACCAGAGTGGAAACAGATGGTGGTAGCAGCCAGCTCACTGGGAGTGAGAGCTGGAAGGAAGGAGGAGCCGTTCTTTCTTTCCTTTATATTTAATTGGGTTAAAACCGTATCTTTCTTAGGTAGCCAGCCTGCATCTATTCGAGTCGTTCTCTGAAGATGAACCGTGCTAATGGGAAGGTTTGCAGTGTCTTGCCAGGGGTGTCTCTGTTTCCCCATGTTGGCTGCTCGCTGCTCAGGCTTCATCACGTGTGGGTTTTTAGCCTTTGTGGGGGAGGAGTGTAACATCTGCCAATATGGAGCAAAACATGCTCAGCTCGTTGCTGCCCTGAAATCACATCCATCACCCCAACAGCACAGAAACCGCAGCCGTGCCATCCCAGACGTTGATAGAGATCAACCTGGAATTGATAGGAGGTCAATGTTGATGATGCTGCATTGTTGCAACCCTATGGCATGAAGAAAAGAAGCTTGTGCACAGAATGAATTCAGCTGGTAGCGAGGAGTCCAGGAAAGCACCGTGGGAACATGAATTAAATGGATGTTAAACACGGCGTGGCATCATCTTAAAAACGTATTTGGTTTTTTTCTGATTGAGAAAGGCACAGTTGTTAATGGTGTTCATTTGCTGGCACGCACAGCTTGCGTCTCTCACTCGGTTGTGAGAGGCAGTGCTGTTACAAAGGGATTTGGCATAATCAGTGTGAAGACGTGTGAACAGATGAGCATTTCTAATTCTTAGAAGTTAATGATTATCATTTTTCCTCACTTTTTTTTTTGGCATCCACTCCAAGATTAAGCCAGTGCGGTAACAAGCAATTTCTTAATTGGCCTAAGCACATGTTGTTATAGCAGATGCTGCCCCACACTGTGGTTTGCCTTCTGACCCCCCTACATCAGCAGTCAGGTCAGCTTGCTGATGGCTGAAAGCATTATGTATTTTTTTTAATCCCTGCTCCGGCGTTTGTTTGGATCCATCAGCTCATCTGACTCGACGCATGGCTTCGAGATCGTTAGCACAGATACAAAGGGAGACACAGAGCCTTGCAGCAACAAGGGCTCTTATTCTGGCATAAAGCAAGGTAGAAATTGCATCTGCTGTTAAAAATTGTGTGGTGGAAACATTCTCCCTTCACCTACATCAGCTCCTTACCTGCTTCGAAAGCAGCCTGGCTGCCTGTGCTTGCCTTCTGGGCATGTTTGCAGTAGGCACAGTTCAGTAACTTGCAGCTCAGGTCTTGTCCGAAGCTCGCTGAAGTCCAAGAATTAGGGATTGCCTTAGAAGGGCTCAGTAAGTTGTGCTTTCAAACACGCCTAATGCTCATCTTCAGCATGGAGCTGCTGTTCCATATCAGTAAAACTCTTTTACAGTGTGGGTGGTGGGGCACTGGAACAGGTTGCCCAGAGATCACAGAATCACAGAATGGCCTGGGTTGGAAGGGACCTCAAGGATCATGAAGCTCCAACCCTCTGCCACGAGCAGGGCCACCAACCTTCACATGTAATACCAGCCCAGGCTGCCCAGGGCCCCATCCAACCTGGCCTTGAACACCTCCAGGGATGGACGGGGCATCCACAGCCTCTCTGGGCAGCTGTTCCAGCACCTCACAAGTCTCTCTGTGAAAAACTTGCCCCTGACATCCAATCTAAACCTTCTCTCCTTGAGCTTTATACCATGAGTAATTCATGAATATAGCCTTTTGGAGTTATCTGATGCATCCTCCCTCCAGAGGAAGGGACGAGCTCTCCTTGGATCATCTAAAGATGTATAACCTCTACTGAGATGTGGTAGGTGCCCCAACCCTGGAGACTTTCAAGACCAGGCTGGGGCAGGCCCTGGGCAACCCAATCTAGCTGTGGTGTCCCTGTTCACTGCAGGGGAGCTGGACTGGATGACCTTCAGAGGTCCCTTCCAACTGCAAGGATTCTATGATTCTATATGGAGATCAGAGCCCTGTCCTGCAGGAGGGCATCCCAAAACCCAAAAAGTCGTTCTGCTTTTCAAAGGTCATTCCTCATTACAACCCACGGAGGCTGTGGATGCCCCATCCCTGGAGGCATTCAAGGCCAGGCTGGATGTGGCTCTGGGCAGCCTGGTCTGCTGGTTGGCAACCCTTCACATAGCAGGGGGTTGAAACTCAGTGATCATTGTGGTCCTTTTCAACCCAGGCCATTCTGTGATTCTGTTAGGAATTGTGCTATTGGGGCAAAACAGAAGACTCAGTTCCCTGTGTACAGCACTCACTTTGGAGGTGGGAGAAGTCAGGGGTTTTGTTCCCAGGACCATTGCTCTGTTTTTGTCAGATGACTGCTTGAAATGCAAGAAATTGCCATTTTTTCTTTGACTTCATGCACAGTACGGCCTGTATTGTTTAAAAGCATGTAGTTAGGAGTTCTAATGATTCCCTTCAGTGTTTCTGAATAACATCTTTCTTCAGGCACAGAAGTAGCCTGTTTTTAATGTCAGCCTTTCAGTGTAATGATTGATGCACACTCGAAATGACGTCAAAAATATCTGTGAGGAAGCTTTTTGAAAGATTTCTTTCATAGAAACCACCTCTTTAACTGAGGCAAGGAAAAACGTCCCACTGAAGGCTGTTAACATTAGAGGTTGAAATAAATGCGTCTGTGGTCTTATGTTTTGTTTTGAAGTAACATATAGTCTAAGCTGTATGTTTCCCTTCTGTGCTCTTTTCTGTTCATTGCATGGGCACGTAATTCTCCTTTTTCTTGACAGAGGATGAGCCCATTTGATCGGGTCTTCCTTTTGTTGGACTTGAGCCTGTCAACTGATCATTGAATCACAGGGTGGCTTGGGTTGAAAAGGACCACAATGATCATTGAGTTTCAACCCCCCTGCTATGTGCAGGGTTGCCAACCAGCAGACCAGGCTGCCCAGAGCCACATCCAGCCTGGCCTTGAATGCCTCCAGGGATGGGGCATCCACAGCCTCCTTGGGCAACCTGTTCAGTGCATCACCACCCTCTGAGTGAAAAACTTCTTCCTAATATCCTTTAATGTTAGTGTGGGTTTTTGAATGGCCCTTAGGTGAGCTATAATGTACAACTTACATCTCTTTCCCATCTTTCCGAGAAAGTAGAGCGTGATAGTAGTAGTCTCACTGAAAAGATGTATTTGCTTTTTACTTAACTATGAAAATAGGAATACTTGATGTTGCTTTCTTGCTTACTTGGGCACACCATAGGTTTAGCTCAATTGAAGAGCTTAAGGTAACCTGGGAAAGGTTGTGGAAATGTCCCAGGTATCTCATTTGGTATAGAAGGGGAAAGTTCCTGTAAATCTTTAAGTATTATTCACTCTAAACACGTTTTGTGCTGTGGTTTACATCAACTGGAAACCCAGTAATGTAAGTGAAGTTTATTACTATGTCACGCAGAAACAAGTCCATGGTAAAATGGTTGGTTCTTCTTGAGTTGAGCTTTTGTTATGACAGTGTTGGCTTCCGATTTCCCCAGTGTGGACTAAGTAAATCTGGAGTGTGTCTGGTGTTATGTAGTAACATGAGGTGGAAGTGGTCTGATGGTGCTGGGAGTGTTTGAGTTCTCTCCCAGCTTCTGCAAACCCCTCTTGGGCTGTCAGAGCCACTGCAGTCCCTTTTCTCATCACCTCTATCTGGATATCACCTGTCTTTCAGTGCTTTGCTCCCTGCTTCTGTGGTAGAGCAAGGAGTGCTGCTGGCTTGGTACAGGGAGACACGAACAGAAGTTGGTGGGCACATGCTTAGAAGCAATACTTGTAGATTCTAGTTTTCTTTTTAAGGATCAATTCTCTTTCTTTTGCAGCTGCAGCCGCCTGCGAAACATCCAGAGCATCCTGACACAAAGCAGCAAATCTCAGCCTGATGGAATCCTTTGCATTTTAGGTTAGTGTTACTTTTTTTTCCCCCTCTCTCTTCTCATTGTATTTATTAAGATGCCGTTAATTTCAGAAACAGTAACATAATCTACTTTTCTTGCCCTTTGTTCTTCAGCAAGCAGACACCTAATTAAACTCTGTCCTTCCTAAAATAGTTCTTAGGTCAATTTACTAATTTCAGGTGTGCTTAGTGCAATAATAACAATAGCAATGCTCTTTTCTGAGCCTTGAGAAAATTCAGTGGCTGAAGGGAAGAAAGAACCTTTCTCAGTGTCCACTCTGGAAGGAAGATGGGAGAACTTAACCTATTTGGGACAAAAAGTCAGCTATCTAGGTGATGTCTTGTTTCTTGGTGTAAGAGGGGAAGGCTGGTGTGTTGCAGCTGGTTGTTCCATGAATGCAGGGAAGTGAAGGGACTGGAGAGGACCCTGTGAATGGTAGAGTTAGTAATGATGATGTGCGTGGTTATGGAGAACGGTGGTTGAGAACAAGCATGGCTCTTCTCCCTGCTTGGCTTACAGGTGGAAATGGGTCACATGGATTTGCATTAAGAAGTGATACTAGGAAGAGTTTCCTGCCATAGTCTGTTTTATATCTATCTCTCTCTATATAGACTTCTTTAATGGTGCAGCAAGAAAACATTAAGTTTTCTTGGGCCACAAAAAAACAGTAGAATCTACTTCTCTTTAGATTGATGTTGTCTGTTTATGATGACTTCCTAATGCACATTTCCTACAGTAATAGTGTATGAGAACTGTTGAATCACGGCCTGAACCTCTGATTGACCACCTGAGGTGAGCGCTGAGTCAGCTGCAGGGGCACAGGTGAATGCAGTTTACCTGACCCCATTTAAGGGCTGACTCCCCAGGAGGAAGGATCTCTATCTGGAGATCCTCCCTCTGGGAACCCTTCTGCGAGCCCAGGACACAGGTACAGTCTTTTTCATTTCTGCTTTCTAACAGGATAATCTCTCCAATCTGATACCTGTATACCTGTTTGCCATACGAATAGTTTGTGATCTAAGCTTAGTAGTAGCTTCACAGCTAGAAGACCTATAAAGGTAGCTCTGTCAATGGAACTTAATTATCCAAGATAAAGAGCTTGGTTTTGCTTTTGATGCCAGCCTAACTTCATAAAATACGTCAAGTTGTGCTATCTCTGCCATTGGCTCTGCATTACTCCCTGGCTATTAGTAATGCTGAAGCTGCAGTAAGTCCCAAGCAAAAGACTGACCTGTTTTCTTGAAAAACATCACAGTTAAAAGGAATTTCTTTGTGTAAGCCCCAGAGTAACGTGGAATGTTTAAGACCATGCATGAGACCATACCTCCTAATAAGCATTTCTTATGGAAGTATAGGAAGTGTTTTGTTGTTAGACTTGTGCTCTGCATTAATCTCCTCCTGAACCCACAATGAGACTGTTGTCTAATCTGACCTGACTAACATAGTCTGAAGGATTTCTCACATAACTTCTGGCTAAGCAGGAATGTCTTTCTTACAAATGCTTTAAATCAGTCTTCAAATTCACACTTGGCGTGACAAAAATGCCTTGGTTCCTCTTGACGTGTGTACAAAGCAGATAATCTTACACTTTTTAAACAGTCAGCATGATATATTTTTCCTGGCTATATTTAATGACCTGGGCTTAATGGGTTTCTCTCCTCCCAGCTTTAGTTTGGCTAATTGCAAATAATCCTGGGCCTGATATTCTGAAGTATTGAACGGTGGCATTCCTGCATTCTTTGCTGAGGACAGAAGACATTGCAAACGACAGGAGAAAGGAATATGGAGGTCAGGGGAGAAGAGATGTGTGTCAGATGTCCTTAAGTAGCTCAGTGGGGCTGTGTTGCTTTTCAGGCTGTTAAGAAAACAGTATATCCAACTACCTAAATTACAGTCAGTTTCTTAATACTGGTGTTTCTTGCAGTTCATCTTTCAGCAGATTTTTAGCTCTCTGTTAAGTTGATCTGGTTCCCAAGGATGTGTGTTTGGTTTCAGTAGGTTGCATCTGTAAATCTGCCCGTAGATTGTAGCTCTTCCAACTGATCTGTAGTTTGATCTATAGTGTAGATAAGTACATTTTAATGGACTTTGACATTTACTTTTCCTATCCTCTTCAGGGACAGTAAATCTTCTGTGGCAGTTTCACAGCTGTGTGATGGTTTTGAATGGCTGGCAAAAGGTGACCTGTCTGTTTTCTCCAGCATCACCTTCCTGTACCCTTGTGGGCATTCAGCATGTTACAGAACAGCTCTTGGTTTTGTTGCAGAAGGGCATGCCACAAATGCTTGGCTGGGACACAGCAAGCAGCACTTTTCCCTCTAGGTTGTTTTTGTCAGCTTAGCAACTGGGAAATGGCAAATATGTGAGATGGCAGAGCTGAATAAGCTTTTGTTGCAGAAAAAGGAGTCTTGATCTGTCCATAGCCTGCTTCTCTTTTTATTTATGTGTGTATATTTTGCATCAGTTCTTGGTGTTGTTCTGATGTCTTGTACCCATCTTGCTGAGCCCACGGGCTTTCCATACCTGCCTGGCCCTCACCCTGTTTGATGAACTGAATCATCTTAGAGAGGCCAGATAAGCACTGGCTGCAGCACTGGCTGTTGGGCAGCAGTGGGCTGCTGGCCTGAGTCACCGTCTAGCAACACCCTTGTGTTGAGTTGGGAACAGGGATGACTAAATTTGCAGCTCAGCTGGAGCCAGGCGTGGGGGTTTCCTAGTTGCTGGCCTTCGCCATTGTTCTCTTGAGGGCTCCTGATAGACTTTTTTGGATGCATCTTATCTTTGTCATTTGTTTCATTTCCTGTTTATTTTCCACAGAATGTATCTGTTCCTTTAACTCCATCTGCCTCTGTAGAATAGTGCTAAAGCCACAGCATGAAAAATCCTGGCTTGAAAAGAGCTGGTGCATACAGATGCTTCTCTCAAACTCTTCCAATGATTACTACACCTTTTTAATAAGGACATCTCTCACTTTTCTTCTGATTTATTTATTGTCTTTTTCCCAGACTTCTTATTCCTCCCTTTTCCTATTAACTCTGTTACTCTCTTTACCTGTCCCTGCTGTTCACCACCTTGGCTCCTTAGGCCTTGTGGACCACAGTGTTGAGCCTGGCTGGATGGGAGTGGCTGTGACATTTGCCCCTTTCCCTTTGCTCAGCCTATAGTTGGTGATGTCTTGTTAGATTAGCGTTGAGTATGATAAGCAGTGTTTGCTTGTGGAACATCAGTAATGCCCCTTGCAGAACAACTGATCTAACAGCTTGCTGCCACTGAAGGGGACCACCCTAACTCTTGCTTTGTTCTCAATTGATTGCTCAGCCGATTGCCTCAAAAGATGCCTCGGTTAGGCAAGTCAGCAGTAAACCAGATTATCCTCAGCACATTGTGTTTCAGCTTTCAAATGCTATCCTGGATTTCAAGGTGACTGGTTGCATTTCAATAGTACTCAAGAGCAAAAAGGGCTGTTTGCTTCCAAGGAGGGAGCATAGAGGACTGGGTCTGAGGATTGTTGAGCTGAGCCCTATTTGTGCTGTGACCTGAGTTGCAGATGAGCTGCCAAGGCTCTCTTTTTTCAAGGAACACCTCCTAATGTGCAGAATTGGAGCATCATGGAATGGTTTCGGTCGGGTCATGTAATCCCAATTCGTGTACTACATATTTTGTCAGAATACCTTTTCATTATTTGTTGGAAGTTTGCAGTGGCTTTCTGGTGACTCAGGGATTATACTGTAATACTTGTAAGATAGTGTTTAATCATGTATTCCAAAGCGGGAGATTTAGGTCACAGGATTAGTTTGTTAGGAAGCTTCAATCAAGAACATATTCGTTAGAATGAACACTGCATACAGACAGATGTCAAGTTTGTGTCCCTGAAGTTGAAATTCTGTTGCTTCAGAACGCTGCAAACAGACAGACTTTATTTAAAGCAGAGCCTGCAGATTTAGGTCAGGGGAGGAGTGAGAGTATGTAGCAACAAACTTGAAAAACTCCCTTTTCCCTCCCCTGCTTTTCCACTGTGTTAAACCAGAATGCTCCCTGACCGTGAGAAGGTGTTCAGACAAAACTCCCATTTAAACAGTTTTCTTACTTGGGAAGAGCCCAAACTTTTCGAGTGTGCTGTATTAAGACGGAACATCTCACGTATGATTTTGCTTTTGCAGGAATAGACAGTCGATACAATGAAGGCTGCAGGGAGCTGGCCAACTATCTGCTTTTTGGCTTGTATAATCAGAGTAACAACGACTTTGAAAGAACTGGTTTTCCTGAAGAAGTTCTTGATGGTAAGTAGCGTGATTAGCATTTTTACCCATTCTTTCCTCTTTCTGGAGACAGAGTGGGCTGGGAAAAGGGACACACCTCGCTCTAATTGTATGGAAACTTGATTGAGAGCACTCCCAAAGAGCTCTTGTTGTCAAACATGCCCTACTCAGATGTTAGAAACGTGGAGAAATGCACCCATTATGAGAAGTCCTGGTTCAGTCAAGGTATGTTTGCGCGTTTGTTATCAATCAGTGTGAGATAAACCAGTGGAGTTTCAAAACACTCTTGGTTGTTTTTTTTCTTTTACTTGAACATATTTACTCATTTTTGTGATAGTTGAAAGGCAGCCAATCACTGTGTGCATTATTCCCTTATATTCACGAAGCTTTAAATATCCATCCTGTGTGCTGCAAGGCTGGTTTTCAGTCGGAGCAACCTCCTGATGTAACATCAGGCAAGAACAGCTGTGGTTTACAGTTCTGAGTGCTCTGTGAGTGCTCATCTCTGACACTCTTGGCTTGTCAAAGGGTAGGCTGATGCAAGTTCTCTGCAAGAGTTCAGAATAAACCCACAGTTGTTCCAAACAGTGAAGAGTACTGTTGGAGTTGGAGCAGTGTATAGCTGCCAACTGTTCCTTTTCAGAGGAAAAAGAAGTAGGGAACGATCGTTTATTTAAATAGTTAAACAGTTTCTTTTAATGAGGTACAGTACAGGGAAAGTGCTTTCTGTTCAGTTCCTGTGTTCGCTTTGTGGTTGTACAATTATGGAGTCTTGATACTGGAATAATGCTTGTTCTGGTTGTTGCAGATATAATCATATTAATAAAACCCGATAGTGTCCATCTGTACTGTAACCCTGTGAATTATAATCATCTTTTGCCATATGTGGCTTGCTGGAGGAACTTGCATTTTCACTGCCTAACTGAAAATGAGGTAAGTGGAAAAGGGGTGCAGATAAGAATTGCATTTCAGTAATACCTTTCTAATGAACTCATTCAAAATGGAACTTCTATTTACATTCCTTCTGAAATTCCTCTTCCAGAAGGAATTCTATTTCATATTCCATAGGGAATGATCTGTATTTATGTATGGATTCTAACTTTCTTCTGCCAGTGTTTACAAGAAAAATATGTTTTGAGTGCTCTGCATTTGCTGGCACATAAAAAGAAATTGCTCCCCAACTAATTTACTCTTGTTTTGATATGACTCAGTGATCTTTCAATGAGGAAGAACGTGGGCTAGAAGAAATGCAGGATCTGAATCACATACATCAGTCAGCATTGTGGTTTCATACGATAGCTATGTTTTCTATCAAAGCAGTGTTTTAATGCATTGTATGCCAATAGTTTTGGGATATTAGAAAAGATTGGCTTAGGCATTTAAAATCAGTAAACACTATTATCTATCTTGGTTTTAACTTTCAACTACTTTCAAGTGGTATTAATCTCAGTAAAGGGAAAGACTGGGTTGTGTCACTCACTTCAATCAGGATGTGGTTACTGGATAAGAGTTTCATCTTGCACTTAGAAGCCAAGGTATTCTTAGAAAAGCTGCATGTATTGTAGTTACTCTAGTAATGATAGAGGAGTAAAGAATGAAAGTAGTTGCCCATTCTTATTTCTTGCAATGAATGACATGAGGGAAGGTGCTTGTAGACAATTAGTTGCTTAGCTGCCAAGGACTGTGCCACTTCTGTATGCTTGCAGGATTACAAAGCAGCACTCTGCCACTGTGTGCTACTCTGCAGGTAGTTCTGGTGCTTATTGAGGTGCAGAGTATGAACCTTTTTATTCCAATTGAGACTGGAGTAGCGTTCATTCAGTCCTATGAAGGCAAATTTCCCCATTAAGTTCTGTTTAGTTACTTTTCTAGAGCGATGCTGAGATCTGAGGATGGGGAGGTCAGGGAGATGATCATTTTGTTCCCTTCTGCTTCCAGCTTGAAAATGTTGGGGATTACAATCAATGATGTTTTTGTGGGGCTGCTTTCTAGTGAGATTATGTCCCAGGATTATGAAATCTAGGCTAGAAAGGACCTTCAGAAATGATCTTGTCTAACCCTTGGCACTTAATGCAGGGTCAACAATGAGATCAGATCAAGGTTTTATAGCTGAGTGTTGAAAACCTCCAAGGATGACGACAGCAGAACTTCTCTTGGCTGCCTGACTTACCATTAGTTGGCTGTCCTAATGGCAGAAAGTGTTTCCTTTTATCCAATCTGTATGTCTTTTATTTCAAATTTTGCTCTTTGTCATACAACCTGCCAGTGCATAGCACTGTGCAGAGCCTCTCTTTGCCATCTCAGTAACTTTTTTCTAGATGTTGAAAGAAAGCTATGAGGTGCAGCCACAGCCTCCAAGCAATAGCAGAATCTCAGCCTCTCCCCCATAGGATGAGTTCTCCAGCCCCTCGATGTGCTTGGTGGCCCTCTGCTGAACTTATATGCCAGTCCCAAACAATATTCTGGATAGGGTCCCACGAGTTCTGCATGGATTACTTGCTGTTAAGATGGAAACAGCTGAACCACAGGTTAAAACACACCATAGCAAAATCTTAAACCTTGACCTCGTAAGGTTTTCTGTTGTGAAACACACTGCTGAAAGGACCAATCTTGCATCATGCCTGAAGGTGATCAACCATACATTTTGGAATGAAGACTGGAGGCATTCTTAACACACTGCTGCTAGCATAACTGCAGTCTAAGCTATTTAGAAATAAGCTGCTTCTGCTTATGGGCTTCTGTATGATTTGTCCTGGTAAGGAGTTACCTTAATCACACAGTGCTAGCTTGAAATAATGCTCTAACTGGAAAGGTAGACTGTACAGAAACAAATGGAAAAGTCTGAGATTTCTGATGCTGAAAATACAGGGTTTATTTCATTGCATCACACAACTTATTCATGCAGCAGCACTTCCTGTCATTTCTTCTGTATGAGAATTGCCAGTTTCCTAGATTACTTCTGAATTATAAAAACCCCACACAATTAAAAGACCGTTGCTGTGTCCATCTTTAGATACATCCTGTTTACACAAAGATTGCCTGGAGTGGCTTTTAAGCAGCCTTCTTTTTCTTCTTTTGTCAGTGATAGAAATAACTTTTGCTTTTCTAAGAAGTGAAGCATTGCTCTGGAAATAAAGCAAGTGATGCTATACCTGGCTCTGGAGCTCTTTGAACCTTTGCTTCTCCTTCCTTCCTTCTTTCCCGTTTGCCTGTAAGTGGACCACAGGAATTTCAAGCAGTTCAGTAAATCCAAGCCTTGCACCTGGGTTGTGGCAATCCCTGCTATCAGTGCAAGCTGGGGGAGGTAAGAACAGAGTACAGCCCTGCTGCAAAGGACCTGAGGATAATGCTGGGTGGCAGATTGATGTGAGCCAGCAGTGTACCCTCACAGCTCAGAAAGCCAACTGGATCCTGGGCTGCATCCAAGGAAGCGTGACCAGGGCTCTGAGCTGTGGGTGTCCCTGTACATTGCAGGGGAGCTGGATTAGATGGTCTTTAAGGGTCCCATCCAGCTCAAACCATTCTATTACTCTAACTTAAGTGGATATCCTGTCTTAGTGAAAGGAAAAACATACAACCGATGAATACTTGTTTTCACAATGGCTGAGTAAGATAGGAGTTTATTGCCAAGCAAGGTGGGAATTGTATAAGCTTTCTGAGTATCACAACTGCGTATACTGCACCGGTTCTATATATCTGCAATAGTAGATAGCAAGCCTTTAGCATCCTGCCAAAAAAACAGCTCCTGTTCTGATGGCGTTTTAAGTTTTGAGAAGCTGGCAGTTGTTCAGTGCTTGGCTTTGACCTCAAACTTTGATCTGGTTTTCTGGGACTGAGTAAAGCACACATCATGGAGGAGCTTGGGCTGCATCTTAAGTTCAGGCTTGTCTGAAGTGAACTTGTTCTTAAAATAAATGTCTTGGGTGAACCCTGAAGCTCCCAAGAAATGCATACAGAAAGTTCTTAATCGTGTGATTTACCTTGGGCAATGTAAAATAAAATAAGATAAAAGGTAAGCAAAGCACCTCTGCCTTCTGATCATGCTCTGAAAGGCAAGTGTCTCATGAAATGAGGTTGGCTGTGCCTTCTTTCCCCCTGCTTTTCCTCCATATACTGCTCCTTCAGTCAGGAATAAGTTCTCATTGCTTGCTTGTGACCCAAGGCATAACTAGTCAGTCTGTTGTCCTGTATTAATGCTGTTAATCTACTAAGACTTTTTTTTCCCCTTTGTTTTCTTTGTGGCACACCAAGTGGTACTCTCAAACTATCTTTCATTCTTTGTCCACAAACAAACAGCTGACTTTCAGAAGCTTTCACCAATTACTGGAAAGTATGATCTGCATTTATGCCTTCATATAACCTTATTGGAAAATAAAAAAGTCTCCATAGGCTTGACTGTATCTGTGCCATGATGTGGTTTCCTAAACAGAGAGGTTAAAGAGGTTCTTTTAGTTTTTGGAAGCAGTAGGTAATGTTCTGGTGGATTACATGGTATGATGCTTGCCGTGAGAGTAAAGCTCTACAATGTATGTCCTCCTTATAGTAAAACTAACAGTCCAACTAATTTAAATGTTATCTTTCAGTATGAAGATGAAGAAGCTGCAGAGGAGTTCAAGATTTCCAGCTTCGTAGACATGGTTCGAGATTGCAGTCGCATTGGTATTCCATACAGCTGCCAAGGTAGGTTAGCTTGCTTTATGTTATGCTTAGCATAAATGTTCTGCAGCACGCAAGTCAAGCAGTTCAGGGAATGAAGATTTCTTTGCCTTTGGTAAGAAATAAGGATTAATCTGGCCTTTTTTTTTTTTTTTTCCTGCTTAGGAGTTGGGTTTCTTTCTGAAAAACGTTAGCCCATAGACTTCATCTGAAGAGTGAATGCTCTCAGTGTGAGACAGAGAAGTGATTTGCATTCAGAGGAGTGTGTTCTGCTACTACAGGACTTCTCTGTTCAGATGGGAGCTCGATAAATGCTCCTTTATGTAAAGAAAGAATAAACATTTCGTTATGCAAGTTTCCTATTTTAGCACTGAAGAAACTGGGCTGTGTGGCTTCCTGTTATGATCTGTAGCCAGCCTTGCACTCTGAACAATTTAATCTTATATTGTTTAGTAAAGTGTATTTTGCTGTATCCCCAACAGTGAATAATGCTGAAGCAAAGCAGTGCATGTGCTTACTCACTGTGGGGTTTTTCATCTGTAGTACCATAGGTGAAAGACAAGTGGTTTTCTTGGTTTGGGGTTTTTTCTCTTAAGAGGAAATTGGCTTTTTTTTTTTAAACTGTTCAGATTCAAACCAGGCTACTTTCGTTAGCTTTATTTTCTCTGTAACAGTACTATGTTTTCCCTCTGCATGTGTTCTCAAAGTTTAAATAGCAGCATCTGGAAAACTTATTGGTGTGCAGGGCCGGGTTGGATGGAGCCCTGGGCAAGTGCCAGATGTGGAGGTTGGTGGCCCTGCCTGTGGCAGGGGGTTGGAGCTTGATGATCCTTGAGGTCCCTTCCAACCCAAGCCATTCTGTGATCCTTTGCTTCCCTAAAGGAAAAGGTGATATGCTTTCACTGCCTGTGAAATCCTTAAGGAGTTGTGAAGGATGGAGGTCCTTTGTTAGGAAATCCCTATGTGTGTGTCTTAAGGACAGTGATTATGCTTCAATTCAGATGACTTACAGCTCCACTGATGAGTTTTGTTATGCCAGGCTGAACGGTCTCTCCTTCCCCAACCTAAAATTGTGACTAAAATGGGGGCAATGGTGATTATATTTAACTTATGGCCAAGGAATAGAAGATTTTTGAGTAAGCACTGCTTCTTGCCTGTTATCTAGAATTTGAATAAGTACAGTTTTGCTAATGCTCTTGGAAACAGATTTTCAAGGAGTAATACCTTTTATTAGACTGATAACTGGAAAAAGGGGACAAAATCTGAGTTGTAGAGAAAAAGGAGTCTTCCAAAGCTGCTTTCCTCACTGAAACACCCTTCTAATCACATATGTGAAGTTGTACAAACAAGATAATCAAGAGCCCTTATTAGAATCTCAGAGCACTCTTAACAGCATACAGGAGCTGACAATATCTGTGAGAGAATGGTTATGTGAATCTTCTGTTTTGCAGGTCATCTACAGATCTTTGATATGTTCATCGTTGAGAAGTGGCCAATAGTGCAGGCTTTTGCACTGGAGGGAATTGGTGGTGATGGCTTCTTTACCATGAAATATGAAGTGAGTACTGAAGTTTTTCATGTTTCTACGTCATCCTTTTTGAAACAGAAAGAGGTTCATGGAATCATTTTTGGCCAAAAAGTACCTTATGAGATCATCTACTTCTGACTTCCTGTTCACAGGAGGCTCAACTTTTAAGTTGGGTGTTTTTTCAAGTTTTTCCAAGCTGTGTTTTGAATGTCCGAAGATGAATAGACAGGACTCACCAAAAGACTGTTGTGAGCTGCCCAATACTCAGCCCTGGCTGTTATTCCACCTGGACCCTACTGCTGTGATTTAGAATGTTCTTCTTTGTTCTGTGGTGTCCTAATAGCAGACATATGACTTCTTAGCTCTGCTGGTTGGGAGCAAATCTTCATGAGTGCTATAAGAGAAGCAGCTTAGTAATGAATGCTGTAAAATGAGCTTAGAAAATAGCTGTTGCTGAGAAAGTCAGAGCAGTGAGCGTGTTACCTCACCTCTGAGCCGTGTTCCAGCATGAGTTCTTGCTTCCTTCCTCCTTCAAGTCATAAGGGGATTTCAAGTGAGAAGTGGCATTCTTAAGTTTTTACTTCACTGCTTTGGTATGGTTGTCTGTTAAGCAGCTGCTGTGTGTCACAGGCAGGGAAAGGAAAAACGATCTGTGGAGGGAAGTGCACTTGGGATTGCTGTAATTGAACTATAAATTAATACTTTCTCCATTATTAGAATGGAATGGCTTTTCTTGATCCATTTGTAGCTCCTCAAACTTACCTTCCCTCTGCTGCACATTCAATGCTGCTAAATTAGAAAGTCTGAAATCCACTGAGAGCTTGCTAATCTTTTTGCAATCTTTTTAGGGTACTTGTTCTCTTACACAACAACACCGTAGTAACTATAAGAAGTGTTTTGGGTGTTATGTAGTGAAATAAATGTTATACAATTTGTCTGAGATATCTGGTTATGTTTGGGAAATGGCTGTCTTCATATTATGAGTAGTTGAAACAGCGCTGTAAAACAGTGAGGCTGGGAGGGGGCAGAATACATGCAGAAGTCATTCAGTTACAGGTGTCCTTCAGGACCGTGTTTTTGAAGGGTGTTGTTGTACACATCCTCTTAATGCTTGGAAGAATGCAGTGCTAATTGCCAGGTTCAACCAGCTTTGTCGAAATGTCAACTTCGCATATAGTGTGAATTGGCTATTGTATAGCGCTTGGAATCTGCAGAAAACTGACTTTTCCATTCTGGTTGCACCAGCTGCCATTATCCCTGACTGTTTAATTGAGTTTTCAAAGGAGTTTTGTTTGAAAGATGCAAGCAAAACTTTTTGCATACTGAAGCTGGCGAGCGTTCAGAATATTTGCATCCTTTCCAGTCCGTTCCTTTGCAACCAATAGTGGAAAAACACTTCTAAATGCAGAGTTAAGGAGGACTGTGACTGGGCAGTGTGCTGCAGGTCTGTTTTCGATGCATCTCAGACCTGTGTATGGGACATTGCTCATGGCATTCTTCACAGAATTACATTTAAAATATTTTTCAGCTAATGGACGTCAGCGTTGATTTGTGGAAAACATACAGCAAGATGGATCCTGTTTCCTTGGAGGATTTGCTCTTTGAGGTAATACTGCAAACAGCTGCAGAGTCTACAGAACTTGAACATAGCTAGACATAGGTTCCTTATAACTCTTAAAATCATAGAATCATGCAATGGCCTGGGTTGAAAAGGACCACAGTGATCATCCAGTTCCAACCCCCCTGCTGTGTGCAGGGTCGCCAACCAGCAGACCAGGCTGCCCAGAGCCACATCCAGCCTGGCCTTGAATGCCTGCAGGGATGGGGCATCCAGGACCTTCTTGGGCAACCTCTTCCAGTGTGTCACCACCCTGAGGGAAAAACTTCCTCTTAATATCTAACCTCAACCTCCCCTGTCTCAGTTTAAAACCATTTCCCCCTTGTCCTATCGCTGTCCACCCCCATAAACAGTTGTACCTCCTCCTGCTTATACACTCCCTTCAAATATTGGAAGGCCACAACGAGGTCTCCCCAATCCTCCTCTTTTCTAAGCTAAACAAGCCCAGTTCCCTAAACCTTTCTTCATAGGAAAATGCCTAAAAGTCTTAAAAAAAGAGTCCCTGAATGACATTATTTAGTTCACGGGGCTGTGCACAAAGTATGGAGAGTTCTATGTTTGTGTGCATTAATCCTCCCTTTGTGGTAAAGGGAAGAACTGCCATACATGCAGCAGTTCTTCCAGGAAAGAACACTTCTATGATTGCTTCGTAATTGCTTTAAGCAGATAACAGTGACACACAGTGGCTACCCTGGAGCTCTGCGAAATGCAAACACGCTGTAAAGTGATTTCTCAATTGAAAGAGCTGGGCAGATCTCAGTGCTAGGAAATGGAGCCATGAATATCGTTTGTCTTTACATGAGTTCTCACAGTGGACTTCCTGCATTCTCTGACCTATCACAGAATCATAGAATGGCCTGGGTTGGAAAGGACCACAATGATCATTGAGTTTCAACCCCGCTGCTACGTGAAGGGTCGCCAACCAGCAGCCCAGGCTGCCCAGAGCCACATCCAGCCTGGCCTTGAATGCCTCCAGGGATGGGGCATCCACAACCTCCTTGGACAACCTGTTCCAGTGCATTACCACCCTCTGGGTGGAAAAACTTCCTCCTAATATTTCACCTAAATCTCCCCTTAAGCTTTATTTTAAGCTAAGTCTTAGCTTAAAATACCTCTTGTACACGTTCAGGTGTTCAAAATGGGATGTTGTTTCAGCTAGGACTCATTGCACACCAACCTCTGCATTCATGGCAGTCCCATCTCTAAATGTAGCTCAGGTTTTCAGGAATTGAGTTTGCTAACTTATTCTTCAGTTTCTAGCTTGGCAGCAAAGCAAGCTTTTAATATGTTGCAACTTAGTAAGTATTCTCTATTAATAAGTATCGGTAATTGTCACCTAGTTGGAAGTGAGATAAACATCTGGGACTGTTTTCTTGGGCATAAGTCTATTCTGAGGTAGGGTTACTTACCCTTTTGTTTTCTTTTAAGACTTTGCCCAAAAATTATTGAATTGACTTGAAACTTTCTCTAAAACATTGAAATGAATGAACAAGCCTTTCGTACAATCCTGATGTCATAGAACTTCATGATTTTAAAAATGCCTGGCTTTCACAGCAAGGATGAAGTCGAGTGCACTTAGAGCATTTCATATATATTTTTCCTTTTTTAGTTAACAGCTGGAGGATATTTGTTTTCTTGTTCTTTGTGTCATTGAACAGATTGTTCTGTACTGCACGCGGGAATGCAGTTTGGGTTCATTGAGTACTGTCAGTGACTTCTTACTCTGGTGTAGCACATAGCAATTAATGTTGAATATTTTTCTTCTAGGATTTAATGACTTTTGAACATCAGTGGACCAACTTTTTTGCTAATTTTGATACTGAAATTCCCTTCATTCTGGAACTATCAGAATCTCAGGCAGGGGAGGTATGTCTACTTCAGTTATTTAAAATACTGGTGTCATCTATACAGAGGTAATAATAAGCATTCCAAGTTGTTGCTATGTTTTCCCTGCCTACCCCATCTCACCTTTTATGTTTGAGGAATCAAAACCTATAGTTTAAGTTTACCACCCATCATATCTATCCATGGCACGGGACTGCGTGATGTAATTGAGAGTTGAGTGCTCACTGATAGTTCAGCTTAGTTGCCTTAGGTCTGCACAGCACATCTTTGTTTGTAGGTGGATCAAATATCATTTCAGTGATAGCTCCTGTATGTGCACTAACAAGTTGAGGCTTCTCATCTTGAGACTCGGGCCTAACTGGTTATAGCATACAGGATGGATAAAAATAATGCTGTGCATTTGCTTCTTGCTTTTTGGTAGTGGTTGCTTATTTTTTCTTAGCTTATATAAAACTTAATGGTGTCTATGTTCGTTTATGGAGAAGGGAAGTAGTTTTTGAAGGTTGAGGAATCTTTTCTTAGAAAAAAATTCAGATTGGCTCTTGATAATAATGAGGATAAATCACCTTCTATTCATTTGCTTGTTAATCAGAATGGTTTTCTTTTCTTTTTCACAGCCTTTCAGAAGTTATTTCAGTCATGGAATGATCTCAAGCCATATAACAGATAACAGGTATTAATCATTATTCCTTGTGAAATTGTGGCATCCTGAGTTTCTTGATGGTTATTTGTATATTTCTGACAACATATTGCTTATAATTTCTTTTAGGATTGATCTCATATGACATCTTGTCTTTGCATATGTGCAGAGGCCCTTTTACAAGGGATACCTCAAATTTTCGTGGGTTTTAATTCTGTGGATGTTACGTGGAAAACATCACTATAAGATCGAGTCTTCTTTCTAATACTATTGATTTCTATGTGGTCAGATATCAAAAGAAAGTCAAGAATTTACTGCTCAAGATGGTTGTGTTTGAAAATTGAACCTTCTATTTATGATACCAACAGCTAAAATATGCAGATTGAAGAAATCGATGTACTATTATGTCACAAGGCAAAACCAATGTTTAAAGCAAGACAGTCAAAAACCCACTCTTGACCTACTAAGTGGTGGAATTTAGGTCATCTTAGTTTTCTTTTGGCCCAAAATCCTCACCAGAGAGAGGAGGGAGGTTTGTATTGCAGAACCAAGCATTCTGCTGTTCTGAGCTAAATAAAGGTTACTTAGTTCCTCAGCGTCTGTGCAGATTCTTCTTTATTTGGAATTCCATGACATTGAACTAACTCCACTGTTGATTGTTTTCAGAATTGTGTGCTATTTTTTCATTTAAATAATGAAAAGTCTTGATCTCACCAGCTGAGTCATGGGGCCCAAGCCAGAACTAAAACTAAACTGAGCTTGTTGAATTCTACTGTACTTATCTCAAGGTTTTGAGGTATGCTGTTGTGTACAAAATAAGTTAGTCTTAATAATTCAAGTCCTTTTTCCTTTGGAACTTGGTCTTTTCAGTGGGAAGGTTTGTGACTTTCATCTGTGTAGCTGTATTAAGTCTTTTGTCCTGTTCTAAGCATGAGAAATTGAACAGTTTGTCCATCATACTTGAAAGCTTTGATTTCATTTGTTGCTTCTAGTTTTTCTCCAGTATCTGGATAGTAATAGCTTCCTTTTATTCTCAGCCCCAACCGGCAGCCTTTCGTTCTGTTTGGTAGCCACTCAACAAAAGAAAACTTGAACTCTGGTAACTTCAATTTTCCATCAGAAGGACACCTTGTTCGAAACACTGGCCTTGGTGGGAGCACGGCTAAACACATGGTGAGGTTTTTCAGTAATTATCCAACACTTTAAAGCGGTGTATATTGTTGTTTCCTTGATATATTTTTGTGCCCTTAAAACACTTGTTTTCCATTAGTTAAAGACCCAATCCTTAATGTACAAGAACATACATTACCTTAAAGCTGGAGCAGGCTGCCCAGAGAGGCTGTGGATGCCCTATCCATCCCTGGAGGTGTTCAGGGCCAGGTGGGATGCGGCCCTGGGCAGCCTGGTCTAGTATTAGGTATGGAGGCTGGTGGCCCTGCCTGTGGCAGGGGGGTTGGAGCTTGATGGTCCTTGAGGTCCCTTCCAACCCAAGCCATTCTAGGTTTCTTAACAATCAGAGGCTTTTTTCCCTCTCTCTTTCCAATTCAAAATATACGGGCTGTTTAATCATGGACTCCTGAAAGCAGTCCTTTAGAGACTACTTTTTATTCATTTTAAACTTGTGGTGCTGTAAATTTCTGGGTGAGGGAGAAGAAATTATAGTTGTGACACTCATCCCAGAGGTAAAATCGTTGTCATAGTGGCGTACACTGTAGTTAACTCTGACACAGAGTTTAATTGAATCTCAATTATTCAGCTGTTTCTTAAAAGAAACAGTGAGATGTTTTGGGCTTTTTTTTCCTAATGTCTTTGTAAGTACACAAGAATACATATGTATATCCAAATTCCAGTGTATGCTTCAGGAACTGAACATTTATAACTTTGCAAACTTTCTGGTGTTCAACGCATGTTAAGATTAAGCTGTAAGATTAACTTGTTTCCATTTTCAAGTAAAAGCTTAGTTATAAAACATATCATGAGGTCGATGGCTTGTTGCACTACTGCGCAGGGGACGTAACTGGGGAAGCGGCCCCAGGGAATTCAGATCCTTTGCCTGGCTGGGCTGGGTGCATCAAGAAGGTAACTCACAGCGAAGGAGGAGTGGTAGTGTGCAGCTTGCGTTGTGTAGTTCTCCCTGCTGGCTCATCTCTGTGCCTCCGGGAGTGTCCGTCAGTTGTGCGAGTCCAGAGTTTGTGCTGTTGAGGAGATGGATGTGGTTGAGTACAGGTCACATGGAGTGAACGTATGAGTGAGGGATTGATGTTATGATCTTGTCATGACATTTCACGCATAGCTGCCTGATGGATGGATGAATATGGGTACTCCTGACACTTCTCATGTGTCAGAGGCCTGAGAAAGAGTTGTGTTAGCATTCCAGTGAAATCTCATTCACCATTTGCTACTGTGACTTTATTTCTTTGAAGTCACCTCCAATTTTGTTTTTTCTCCCCGTGTTAACGTTCCAGTTGAGTCCACGTGTGATCGCTCATAATGCAAGTACAACTTTTTTATCATGCGGTACCTGTTCCATCTCTTGTCTCACAATTCTGACGTTGTTCTTAAAAAGATGGTTTATTTACAGGTACAGGTGAAACTTTTAATAGGGTATCATGAAAATAGTAAATAAGGCCAAGTGCAAGCATAGTTATCGGAACCTGACACACTTCCCTTTTCATGAGAGGAGCAGTTGGCATAGGAAGTTGAAAACGCATTCTTAACACTTACGGAAGTCAGAGCTCATCTCCTTTCCAAAGCCTTTGAATCATTCAGGTCAAGTCCAAAATGAAATATACCTTTGAAAACGTAAGTAGTTCTTTTTAAACCAGCAAAGTCTGTGTTGTACGCTTCCTGTAGTATATCAGTTATTAGAATACTTATGGGGAACTTAGCTTATTGTTAATTATTACATCAATTCTTTATTTCACTAAGGGCTTTCTATGTCTCGTTAATACTGACCACTAGGTAGTGCAGTGTGTATCTCCAAAGGGACCTCTGGCTTGTTCAAGGACCTATTTTTTTGGAACCACTCACATTCCTTTCCTGGGTAAGTATGTTAAGCATACCAACTGCTATTCTAAGGTAGTACATCTCTTTGATTATTTAAGACTTACAGTTATTAAAAGTTGGCTTTGATTCCTTTAAGAGTGTTAGGCCATGTAGTCTTTGTTCAGTGGTTGATTATGTGGGTTTTTCACGGAGGGCAAAAGTGGAGGGACAAACCAAGGATTTTTGGAAGAACAGAAAATTCTTTGAGTCATTTTCAGTAGTCTTTCAATGGTTGAATACATTGTTGTAATATTAAACCTTCCCTAATAAAAACAAGCCAAATAAAAAAATAAAATAAAATTGGCTTAGGGTCTATGGAGGGATCTGTAGGTAAATTCAGTCTCCTTAGTGTACATCTTCAACCAAGAATTATATAAACTATTGGATAATTACACAAAAAATATACAGCAGAACTGTATATGTCCAAGAAGTTCTGTGTAAACGCCTTCCAAAAGTGTTCAGAATAAACTTTTTTTCTCTTTACAGGAAACGACAACGAGGTACACAAGAAACCTGAACAAGTGTAAGCTGCCAGCTTTATTCCTTAACTCTTCTTTGCTCTTTCAACTTTGTTGCAGTAGGTCAAACCCCTTTTAGTCAGCAGTGGCTATTGGCATTTTCAGAGCTACGTTTTTATTTAGGATAGTGTGAATGTGAGAAGATTGCAAAGGGTGCTAATGAGCAAAACAGGAATTGTTACATGGTGTGACATCTCATGAGCTCTACAGTGAGACTTGAAAGACGGTATTAGCAAACTTCATTTGAATTACTTCAAAATGCACCTTAATCTGAGGGTGAAAGTACCTATAACTGGGAGTAGGTATCACTGAAGTAAAAGTAATTCTTAAAATAGTTTCATCAAGCTGAGGTTTGTATTTCTTAGTGAAAATTCCAACGTGGAGTACCTCTAGGTGGCAACAGTCCCCTCACCAGTGCAACACTGAGAGGAAGGATTCCCTCCCTTGACTTTGGCTAATGCCACCCAGGAGCATTTTTCATAGCAAGGGCAGGCAGGATGCTGGCTTATCTTCAACTTGGTGCCCACCAGAACCCCCAGCTCCTTTCCTGTTGGGCTGCTTCCCAGCTGGGTGCCTCCAGCACATGCTGGTGCCTGGAGCTGTTCCTCCTCAGTGGCGTGACTCTGCATTTCTCCCTCTTGAACTTTGAGGTTCCTGTCAGCCCAATCCTACAGCCTGTCAAGGTCCCTGTGGTGGCAGCACCACCCCTTGGTGTATCAGCCACTCCTTTACAAACATGTTGAGTGGAAAGCAAAGTCAACTTCTGTTTTTATATATTCTCTTTTTTTGCAAGCTACAAAGCTTTCAGAGACACTGACCCTTAGAAAATAACGTAGTTTATCCACTCTGATTCCTGTTATTCTTCCATAGAAGATAGTAGATAATCTACTTAGGGACTGCTGACAATCTTAACAAACCGGGTCTCGCCATAGAAACTTTCTCCTCCTTACTGGTTAGGGTATTTTCAGGAACCTGGTTTTAGCAAGAAAGAAAAGATGTACTGCAGGGAACCAGCATGTCTTTTTTGCCTTTAGTGTTACCATTTTAAAATGGGCAGAAGAATAGGAGATCTAGACCGTGTTAGTTTGAATTGCAGCCCCTTGTGAGATTATTTCTTGGAACTGTTCTGAGGGATGAAGTTAGAAGAACAGTACCTCTGATAGGGATTGGTTGAGTTGGTCAGTGTCTGTCTGGGCAAGTTTTGGTGCATTTTGAGGTTTCTTCATATCGGGACATGCTTGGGAGCTTCAGATGCTTTCTTCCCATCCTTCAGAAATGCTTTGCATAGGCTAAAATGCTGTACTGTTTTCTTTCTTTTCCCCCTCCATCCTTCCCTCGTAATGTAGCAGCTGTAGAAGAGTACAGGTTTGGAAAAGTAGGGTTGTGTTGCTGACCTCTTCATCTTCTTTTTCCAACTTGGTTCCAAGAAAAAAGGCTGATGCTCTTCCAGCTTAGTTGCAAGACAAGAGGCCAATGCTTCTTAGTTGGGCACAGATTTTTGTTTTCATTAGCTCTGTAGCTAAGAACACGTCAGGAATTGTAAATTGTTTCTGGCTTCGCATAATCTTTGTTTACTTCAGTGTAGTATTCTCTCCAAAGAGAATTGGCTTAAGACTGATGTAGATGTTCTCTAAAGGGCTGGCTCACTGTAGATTCATCTTTTGCTTGACATTCTTCAGAAGGAGACAGTCTCTAAAGTTGGTTCCATGTGTTTACCAGTCTGGTTTTTACAGAACGTGGGACTACCATTCTGTTTTGTTTGAATATTTATGGTGTGATCTTCAATACAGTCCCAATGGAAGTCAACAATAAGACGTCTTTCTTCCTTGACTGATGAGAGCAGGGCTACTTTTCTGCCGAGAGTTTTTTGTCAAGATATTCTACAGTTTGAGCAATACCAGTTTTTGCTCATTTTTTTATTAAAAACTGAGATATTTAGCACAAGCTACATCTTATAGTCATTTGAATGAGGGCTGTTTCCACGTGAGGGAGTTCTTTGTTAAGAGGAATTGGAGAATCATGCAACTGTGAGTTGAAAGTGACCTCTAGAAATCAGCTGGTCCAACTCCCCTGCACTGAATAGGGACACCCACAGCTCCATCAGGTGCTCAGAGCCCCGTCCAGCCTGACCTTGGATGTCTCCAGGGATGGGATGTCTACCACCTCTCTAGACAACCTGTGCCAGTGCCTCACTGCCCTTTTTGGAAGGAATTTTTTCTTTACATCCAGTCTAAATCTCCCCTTTTCTTGTTTGAAACCATTTCCCCATGTCCTATCACAACAGACCCTGCTAAAGAGCCTTCCCCCTTCTTTCTTACAGTCCCCCCTGTACTGAAAGACTGCTAACAATATATAAAAATGTTCCTTTTGAACAGTGGAAGAAACCAAATTCTATCCATCTAGTAAATGCTGTGTTTGTATTTCTCTTCAGTATGCTGTTGTCGCAAATATATACTGCTGTTGTAGAGGCTGTGCTTGCTGGCATTGAGTGCTATGCTAAAACTTCCACTGAATCCAAGGTAAATGAAGCACTGATTCTGTACGTTGTCATTGTTGATTTGGATTACTTGCAATGTGAGATTACATGCAAACAGGGGGGGGGGGGGGGGGGGGGGGGGGGG
>PPHD01000960.1:0-14881 GCA_002909625.1 Bambusicola thoracicus
ATAAACTTTAGGCTCTCTTTTCCAGAAAAAAAAAAAATCCCCTTTTGATGTTTGCACATGAGCTAGCACAAAGGGATGCTCGCCTTGATTTGAACCCTTGGTCACCTCCAGATGGAAAGAGTCAGACATACCACGGGACCACCACAGAGGGGAAATAGTTTTCTATTCAGCACGTAACCGCCTAAATCTTATTTCTTCATTAATACTATTTTTTCCCCAGCTCACTCCTGACCAGAACCCTGCATTTGTTCAGTCATATCTGACACAACGTTACTCCACGGCCCCTGCTCATTTCTCACTGACGTGGTCTGACTTGGCCATATGTGACCCTCGGAGGGCGATTGCCCTCGTCGCACATCGGCTTTGGCTGCGGAGGAATCCTGGAGCTCTCATTGCCTCCACTGGCAGAAAGTTGGCACTTTCTGGAGAAGTCTTGCATAAGCCTTGGCAGAATGAAATAGGAAATGACTACTGTAACACAGCTGAGTAATGCGGTTCGCGTCGAGCTGCTCCGACAACAACCTCGCCCTCTGCTAAGCCTGAGGTAATCGTTTAGGGGCTGTTTAGGGCAGTTCCCTTTCATTCTCCTTTCTGATTTGTTTTTTTCAGTTCTCCTATTTGTTTTACAAATGGTTTATTTTTCCATCCTGGCTCCCATTTTTATATTTTTAATCATATTCAGAAGAGAGGAACAAGAGTGACCCATTGTCCTCACAAGTGACATCGAGTCTCTGACTTGACTGACAGGAGGTACCATTAGAATAAGCATCCCTTCCCTGACAGAGGCTATCCATGTTAACATTTCTGTTCTCTGGGCTATATATTTGATCTTACATAGCTGTAAATTACGAGTGACTCCATCAAAGTCAGAGGCATTGCTCCAGAGCTAACATGGTGTAGGTCAGCTCAGACTCGTGCTTTTGGGATTTCAGACATCTCGCTGGGCTCCTGTTGCACTGCTGGTCACTTCTCACATTCAGCTTTGCATGTGCTTAGAGTGAGTTGGCAAAAGTGCCCGATACATGTGCTTATCACACGAGTCATTGCCTTGAATTTCTTGAAGATCAGGTTCACGCTGGTATTTGAACTTGGTTACGGAAACAGAAACACACAGTACATTACTGTACTGTAAGTCATATCAGGGCAATATCAAAACAGAGTAAAAGTTAAACAAAACATCTGAAATCATTTCTCTGTGTACACAGAGTACATCTCCTTGGGGTAAAACTGATCTTTCAATTCAGAGTGCACATGGCAAGTAAACTACTGGAGACAGAGCAACATCATCAGCTGAAGGGAACAGGACGAGATTGAACTTGAGACAGTTAAACTGTGAATAGGAAAAAGATTTTGTCTTTAACTCCACAATTTTACACTCATGTTCTATCAGTGCTTCCAGTACTGGCAATTTCTCTGCATCGGAGACGAGCTCAGAATGTCAGAGGAGAGCTGTGTGGCAAAGGACAAGGAATGTGGAGGTTGACTCCTGTGAGAAGGAACGTGCTCCCTACGAATCACATCAACAGAACTCATTTCAGGAGGTTCAAAACCACAGTGAGATCAAAAGGTGTGTGATCAGCGCAGCTGGGAGAGCGGTGCAGAAATTGGTGATGGGGAGGCAGGAAGGGCCAGAGGTGGGAGAGTGCAGAAGGCTCTCTGTAACTGATAGAGAACAGAAAAAGGGGTTTGAAGAACTTTGTACTTTGTATTCTCTTAGATAATGAGAACATAAAGCGTCTGGTTCTCATCTTTTTTACACTTATGTAAAATTAGGATCAACTCAACAAGTTAATGGAGTTACATGGGCTTAAATCTGGCATAAGTGAGATAAGAAACAGGCCCATCAGTTCATTAAGGACTTCATTAACTGTGACTGGAATATCTTGCAGTGCCTGTGTTCCTGCAAATAAAAACATGCATTTGAGGCCACAGGAAGGTATTCTGCATGCCCTGATGTGTATGCATCCAACCAGCTGCCTGTTTCAAAGTCAGAAGCTAGAGGGCTCTGTGTAGTTGCATCTCGTGTGGGTGAATATGTACTTGAACAATAGTGGGACCTGCACAACAAGAGAGATGCACGCCCAGGTGGGTCTCACCTGCCATCAGCAACAGGCTGACTGCAGAAAAGTAGGCATAGGTCTGCGTGCACACAAGACCTTCCATTTAATTCAACTTTGTTGTGGCTTATTGGCTTACAAAATTATCCTGTTTATGTTTATCTCACTTACATGTAAGTTAAATATATAACTACATTCCACTCTGCTGTGCTTTCTGCCAAGGGATATGCTTATGGTCTTATGATGCTACTCAACCCACTCTATACCAATTTTACTTAAACATCAAAATAAAAGGGTATTAAAAACTCGGTCCCTGGGAAGGATCTGGAAAGCAAGGGAACAAGCAGCTCCCTCAAAAACCTTGTTCCCCTTCATGATTGATGGGCTCCATTACTTCAACTTTGCTGTTTGATCAAATGGTAAATCGTGTAAATATACCGTGCATGAGTGTCAGAGCAGTTCGAAAGAACTGAAAATTTTTGTTTAAGTTATAGGTCAAGCAGCAATTTCCCAGAACAGCCCCTCATGAAAGCAAAGATTTTCTTCCTTTTAAGCACACATCAGACCAATCTAATTTACTAGGGAGAAAATTCACTTTAGTGCAGAAGGACAATCCAGATGTATACACTACTTATGCCCTTGTTAAGTGAAAATTGGGATAAGTGGTACTAAGTGGGTGCATAGATCTTAAGCTTGTCCTCTTCAACTGGGTGAATTTTACCCTTAATAAGAAGTACAAGTAGAGCATCAGTGTTGTCTAGATTCTTATGAGAACCATTAGCACACAGCTGAGATTAACCATAAAGATGCAGCAGAAAATGTAAATTAACCGAGTGCTATTTTACCAGTTCTGTACTTCTCGTGTAGTGCTTCTCACGTGTAAACTGTGCACTCTATGATGCCTTGCCCAAATTACGCTGAATGAGAGGTTTGAATTCATTTCTATCATTTCTACGTGGGCTTTCCTCATGCATTTCTGCCCAATTTCTGCTATTTCTTCTGCTGAAATTTTATCATATCACAAAGGAATGCTGCAGACAATTTAGTCTTGTGTGACTTGCTACATTTGTCCTTGTAAAGGTCTACTTCAACACACCAGAACGCAGAGGAAGGCCAATGAAGCTCAGCAAAGCACTCTCAATGCAAGCACTCAAAGCAAGCTGGATCACAGCCACAGTTCCTGCATCACTGAAGGACTGGATGATGGCTGTGATACACAACCTGGGAAAGAGTGGGGAATCCAAATATGTCTGAGGTAGGGAGAGCACCAGAGGACAGCTTGGCTAGGATTTTCAGCCATCTCTACAAGGTGAGTGCTGCTGTGCTGCAGTGAGCAGCATAACGGCTATCTGACCACACACTTCTGAATTATTTTAACAATGTAGAGTTAAATCATTAAAAAGAAACTGATTATTGGGATAGGAATCACAATGACACTGAGGACCAAAATGTAGAGGGAAAGCTGATGGGATCTGTATCAGTTTGATTTTCAGTTATTTATGTGTTCTGGCACTCTGTTCCAGTTGTTGTATTTTGGGTTCTAACACTTGTTTGCCAGTTTGACTTGGTGCACATAAATCCCATTTAACTGCCAAGAATGAGGTTCCTTAGCATATGAGTACCTCCTTTATATAACCCAAGCCCAGAGGTCAAGGCCCGATTCTCTGGTTCCCAAGGTACATTACTTCTATTATTCAGACAGCTCTAACTCTCCTGAAATGGACAGGATTTCAGACATGCAGTTCGGCAATGAAGGACGATGCCAGAGAATACACAACCTCAGCTAGAGGTTGCCACACCTCCGCCCTGGAGAGGAGAGATCCAAGTCCTTCAGTGATGGCTGCAGTGCAGTTCCCACGAACCTTGTCAAAACTGAGGGCTGGACGACTACTCCTCTCAGCTTGGTGGCATTTCTGCTTCCTATGGACGGCCACTCCTACCATTTCATTCCCAACCTCCATGCCTCACGGTGATAAGGAAGGAAAACACTCTATGTATCCCAAGAGCATTTCATTAGACGTTCACAAGTAGGTGGCTCGAATTGCTAATTAAACTTGGAATTTCTTGTTTTGTTCTCTTTTTTTTCAGCTTGACCCCAAATCAGCTTTATCTCTGGTTCAAAAAGCCCCCCTGTCCCAGGGAAATGTAAATGATGCCTCCATGTGACTTAGTGATTTTGGCTCATGCCCCAATACCACATCATTGCTTTGTACATCAAAAGAACGTTCTCTGACACAGACACTGGTTTACCTTAGCTGGAGTGACTCATCACTTTCCCACAATTAAATTTTTGGGCTCTAATGCAAAGCAGACTTATCTGCTTTGACAGGACAGTATGGAATAAACAGAAAAGACTAAATTTGTATTGGCAGCTACCACTGCGCTGCAGTTATGAGTAATGCAGCATAACTAGAAAGGACACCAAGCACCAAGAAATCAAAATAGATTCTGTAGCTGGAGAGCCAAAAAAGAAGAAATATCTGATGATCCCCTGACTGTAACTGACTGTTCAGTACTGTATCAAGAACTCTCTGGGAACCACAGGAAGAAAACATTTCCAATCTTCCCTTTCCTGCTACTTTTCCCTTTCTCTCCCCTCTCCCTTCCCCTAATGGAGAAAACACATCACGGGGTCAGATGAATTCCTCCAAGTCCCCGGCCCCGTGTTTCTGATGGGCTGGGCAGCAGCCAACCGGAGATACTGGGCATGGGGACAGAATGTGGAATTTTGGTTTTATGCTCTCATCACACTGCTCCATCACTACGTCTGTGCACACAGCCCAACAAGCAGCACACACAAATAAACAGAACTCCTTGGCACGTGCTTAAGCAAATTAGGACATGACTACAGACAGTTAAAATTTGGATTCCCAACCTTTGTACACTTCTCCTGTGATATTCTGTAATTGCTAATCGCGGCAATATCTGTGCAGGGTAAGTAATTCAACATGACAAATGTTTTTAGCAGCAGGTGAATAAGATTGGTGAATAAGTGAATTAGTTATTGAAACAGCAAAATTATTGCCAACATTGGGAGAATTAGATACAAATGAGAAGTCCAAAGAGCTTCGCTCATATCAGATACCAGCACAAGCTGGAATAAACACAGGACGTTATTAGCCTGGCATGGCAAAAATTAATTTAATTACTTTATAAAAGAAGAGAATGGCTTGGCTGGGTTTTGATGCTTTAGCATCCCAAACAGAGCAGTGATATCACACAGCTCCACTAGCACGTTTGGATTTTAAACAACTCACCCACTGAATTGTGTGTCTAACCTGGAAAGCCTTGAGCAGTACTATACCAGACACAACCTTCTGTTCTAAAAAGCACACTGCCCTCTGCACAAGGGAGTGGTGATAAGCTGCTTGTGCAGTGTGAGTTCACTGCTGGATCACATCTAGTCTAACTTCTGGCTCTCAAGAAACACCTGGCATTCTTTATTCAAAACTAATTTAAACCTTCATTTTACACTCTACACCATATAAGTGATGCCTGGAGGAAGCCCTGGCAGCTTCAGTAACGCTGTGGGAACGCATGCCTTAACCCTACTGTGTGTGCCCATGGCCTTGGGAAGTTGGTCTTACAGTCACACCACCCAGACGGGACGTGCCAACAGTGTCCTGTGCCATCAGCATGGAAAGAACAGCCCTCTGGAGAAAGATGAATGGACGTGGCTCTGTGCCAGCACATTTTTGGACTGCCACGAAGAGGTCTTCACTTTTAATTAATTTTTAAACACAGAGCATCAAGGACATGATAGCCTTAATGAGATGTACAGGACCGTCTCCCATTTCTCTTGTCTTGAAATATGACATGAAATAACAGTTGCTGGATGTAATGAGAGAGTACCTCCACGCATACATGCTGGTAAAATATAACACAAAAGCAAGTAGATGTGACCAGACCAGTACATATCCTGCAGGAAACGCTGCCTGGAGTTTTGCTTTACAGATCAGCACAAAGCAATAAGAGTTTTAGGCTTTCATAGGTATATGTAGTCTGGATCCAAGTGTACACTCAAAATGACAAGCAACATTTTCAAGTGAGACTGCCAGCTCTGGCTTTCTCTGTGGCAGCTTCTGAGCCCATCGGCTCAAGTCTGGGCTGCACCATCAGATGGGAGCACCTTCAGCCTCCTTCAGGCACTGAGATCAGCAGATAATACAGCAACCAGATGCTTCTCGTGAAGCTTTTCACAGAAGTTACCATTAAAAGTCAGAATAGAACCAAGCATAAAAGAAAAGGTTCGTTGTGAGTGGGCTCCCTCTTACCTAAGCGTTACCTAATGCCGGGCGCTTCAGACCCATTATCCTCCAGCCCTCTGAGACAGTGACCGTGTCAGTTTGCTCCTCATAAATAAATGCCTGATAAACCGGCCATCGCCTGGGAACAGCAGGGGTTTTAAACTGCTGATAGCCCTTTTGATCTGCTTGCCCCGTCATGCTGAAACACCTGTCTAATTTTGGCCGGGGTCTGGAAGCAGTACTTCGCAGCTCATAGCTCACGCGCTGTTTCTTAACCCTTGCCCTGTTTACCAGAAGAAGTTTTAACTGGATTTTTGATGTGGACTCTGCTTATTTCCCAGCCATCAGTTTCCAAATGAATCTCCCATTTGCATGTATACGTACACACGTGGCAAAGAGACAGTGACCACTCGTGCCCACAGCCAGTCACGTGCAGCACTCATAAAGTAATGCCAAATCCCACGTCCTTCACACTTTTGTTTTCACTTTATGATTCTAAATAAGGAATAATGAACATCAACACCCACTTATTCAGTAAGCATATAAGCAATTAAATTAAATTAAATTAAATTAAATTAGCACAGCCAAGCAAACAAAGCAGTAATCATTCAAGTCCTCTATTTAGGCTGCAGCCGTAGCGATAGGCTGAAGATTAACATGACATTCCAGTAAGGAAATTAGTATCAAACTTCCGTTTTTTGAAAATCCTAACCACGAGTCAATGTGATTTCTGCCACTTTGAAAACAGGAACTTCTGACTTTTTTTTAAATAGTCTTTCTCCCTCACTTCAAAATGTGACAAATCCCAGACCAAACTGCTTGGCCAAAAGCTTCATCCTACTGGACCGCATTCGGCATTATCTCCTCTGTGCAGTTTCAGCCTGCGTTCCCCTGGGAGCCTCCACCACTTCCCTTGAACGCACTAAAACAAGGACTGGCCGGTCCAGAACAGTAACGGATGAAAGCATTAGAGAATAGTCTTGGGTCAAGAATTATTATTGCTAGAGGCCTCCAAAATCTAGTTATGGGTTTCAGCAAACCCTGTGGGCTCTTATGATAATGCTTTTCTACAGTATTATTGTTATATGGCATTAAATCAGTCAGATTCATGAGCAACAAGAGATCAATGTCTGATTGAAATTCATAAGGTCAAAAAGGAAACTAAAAATCAATTTATAAGATATGAAGATTTAGGTTCAAACTATATCCATGAGCAATAAAATTTCACATCCATAAATGTAAGAAATCAGTTATTAAACTTGAGGGGGGGAAGAAGACTTATTAAGTTTTACACACACATAAGGCAGCTAACACATAATTTTATCAGACATTACTGAAATCCTATGTGTAATATAAGAGATGATGGGCTAAAATGCTAAATGGTTTAGCACTAAATTATTAAGTGATGTATCCCTAAGGTATTAAAAAGATAAGAAATGCAGAGCAGGTGTCTCTCCCACCAACTCTTGATCACTAGTTTAAGTGCATATTGATAACAAATGCACTTTAGAGGCAAAATAGTATTAGCAATATTTTTGCTGTATGAAAGCTTCATGTCAGAATGACTAAAAGCTTCTACCTGACAAAGAAGCGTTCATATATATACATATATTAATATATATATATATAAAAAAATCAAGTTAAATGTTAGCTCCCCGTAGAACAGAAACGGAACTCCAAGGTATTGGAGTCAGTTTGATACTTACACACAAGTAAATAACGTAGGTGGAATAACAACTATACCACATTGAGAAGGAGAATTATGGTAAGCACTCCTACCTGTTTTGAAACGAAAATGCATTTTTATTAACATTACAGGTTAATGGAGATCCACATAAAACAAAGGGTATAGAAACACAGTGATAGTTTCACTTATTATAAGCCCAGCCGGTGCATGCTTTGAAAACTCCTTTTTCCTTTTCTCTTACTCTCCTAATGGAGACCTCTGTGTCAGCTCTGCTGTGCGGAGGCGGCGATGGCCGTGCAGTGCACACAGCATGGGGAGGGGTGTTCATCTCTGATGGCTCAGCCAAGGACTCCTGCACAGTGCCTGTGTCCGAGCTGCGGTGCTGTGCTCTCCTGCCCGCTGCCTGCTGGGCAGTTCAGGTGAATGTTTACCTCGCAGCAGCATTCTGCTTTCTTCTCTGCCACATTCAACCATCCCCATACCAGAGGGGGTAGGATCGTGTCCTGTGTACCTTACTTTGTGGCAGTTCAACTTGGCTTTGCTCCTTCTTCTTTCTTTTGTGACCCGCTCACCGGCTGCCCAAACTCCACCATTTGCCAAACCACCACTTCTGCCTGGTTTTCAACTATAAGTACCGCATCTTCTCCACCTGCCTGCCTGCTATGGTTTCATCAAGAAGTCTTCTGGGGCCTGCATGGCTGAAGCCCCGTTGTGCTCAGAGAGTTCTGAGAATTCTCAGAAAGTTCATTTGAGAATAAAGGAAGAGCAGTTTTTGTAGCTGTGCATAAAAGACAAGGTTTGACAATGTGAGCACTACATACGCTGAAGGCTCGGAAGGCAAATAAAAACAGCCTGTCAGTACTGTGTTAATAATAAGGTTGGGGTTGGGCTGTGACATTTAGATTGGAATATATTACAACCTAATTCCAGGTCCAGCTCTCATGCACCTTGCTCTTCTCTGAGCCCCTCCTTGCAATGCATGCTTACAGGTTGCTCGGTATCACCTTCAGCCTCTGCTGTTCAGCTTTCATTTTTTCCAGTGCACACCTTCAAAGCCTGCTACAAAGGAAGGAAGGAAGGAAGGCCCCACAAAATTTGAAGATCGACTTTAAAATGGAGGGAATTAAAAATAGAAATACAAATAGAAATGAACACTTTTTTTTTTCTTTTCTTGTCAAGTTCTGGTTTTCTTTAGTCTTTTCATGTTGCAGCCTGGTGTTCAGATTTCCAAGCTTTGCTCTCAGGCTGAAAATGCTAATAATTACTCCTGAAAGACAAAAATATGGAACTCTTGGATAATAACGTGGCTACAGGGATTTAATGAATCCTCGTGTGACGGCCCAAACTGCAAGAGCAGCCAGCATGACGTCACGGCATGGCGGCACCAGAAACCTTCTGGATAATCATGTAAAATGAAGCAGATGACAATTTCACCGTTTCTCCCAGTTTGTTTTTCAGTGATTCTTTAGTAAAATTACTGAATGCTTTTATGATTCTTATGCTAGCAACATTTTAACATCATAAAGTTTAAATTATATGACGCCAAAATATAAATAATTATGTAAAATGATACGTTGTGTGGTTAGCAGGATACCTAAACCAATGAAGAGATTTATTAATAAAAGAAATAAAGATCTATTAATGCAATAAACCTACTTAATAAAAGTTACTTTCATATTCAAAACCAAAATATTAAAGCATGCTCCATATCTGAAAGTCAAAAGTGAAAGAATAAATTAACTAAGGTTAAGAACCTTGTAGCAGCTGACTAACAAAGCTCTAGGGCATTATAAAATTTCATGCTCTTGTAATAAAAAGGATAAAGAATTGGCTAGAAGACCACTAAAAGTTAAAATAAATGAACATAAAGTAGATGAAAAAGCTTGACACGACTGAGACCACAAATGTGTAAAGACCAAAGACACAGTTTTAAGTCATTAGAGGACTGAATTAAATGCAAAATGAATCCTAGTAGTAAATTAATAGAAAATTACAAAGGTAAATGAGCTCTGTCTCACAATTACGAAAAACTTTTCTATCATTTTTCTTTCAGTACTTGAAAACATGAAAGTGCGATGAGTTGAATTCTGGCATATACCCAAAACAGAAACAATTCCTAATATTTCTGCATATAGAAAAGTCACATTTGATAGAAACGACAGCAGCACGATCACATGAGACGTTTTTGACTTAAGGTGGGAGTAATTTACCATTTAAATGTTTTTAAAAGCTTGGTTCTATGCAGCATATTAAAGAACAGGTTTTAGCTCAGTCCTGCCTTCTCTTATGTAAACTTTCAGACGAGATGATGAAAAAGATCACAATTTTCAGACTTTTTTCATTAACATGATTGTTTTTTTAATCAGTAGTTAAAATTGAGAAGGGGAGAAGGTAAAACTGTAGAGGAGTTGCAAGGTGCTGAAGAGCAAAGCACGACTGAAAGCAAAGAACCGATGCTTTCCTCTCCAGCTGCAAGGCAGCCCAGATCCATTATTTCTGGAAGAGCAAATGTAACCAAAACACTCCTACAAACAAAGCTGTGGTGTCGACACGTTCTTTGTTCACTAACACAATAAGTGTTTGTCTCTCTGACCACTTCTGGATTTGGAAAACTGTCCTTGAAGTGAAAATGGGCGGACGCTTTCCTAGTGCCTACACTGCAGGTTGTTATGGCCCCAGTCTGACCCCCAGGTTAAAAGAAAACCTTGTGACCTCATATGGAGAACATGGGGGCTCTGAACCCACCGATGCCCAAAGATGGCTTCATCTTTGGAAGATGGATCCCTTTGAGCTGAGTGCAGTGCCTACAGATCTTCATGCTTTTTATTCCAGAGGATTATCGTGAGCCCCACCAAAAGCCTACAGAGGTAAGTTCCCCTGGCTGAATGGGTTCTGGTTTGAGCTCTGCAATCTGTGTTATTAAGAGTGCAATCAACCACTGCAGATGTAATCTATCTCACTGCAAATGTCTATTAAAAGACCTCCTGTGTAAACTGAATCTCACTTTCTGTTTTGAAAAGGTCCATGTGACATACGACCAAATTACCTCCATCATATTAATCTGTAGCCAGATGTAAGACACCGTGTTTATTGTCATAAAAGCACATTCTCCACCATGGTCCTCAAAATAAACACACTGCAAGTGTTCTTCTAAAACGGTGAACGTGTTGGTTTGTACTGACAACACGAGTGACTGGAAATAACAAAATCATGTGTGGAGTATGTCTGCCTCTTTATGAGCATAAGCACAAAGGGCTTTGGGGGCTTTCAGCAAAACTTCTGCACCTTGGTTTCAGCTGCTTATTTTGAGAAACTATCCTCTTCCAATCCACATTTTTCGGACTTTTGTTTTGGCCACCATTATTCTTTGTGGGCATTTTACTCCATGAAGATTATCAGTACGTAATAATCCAATGGATTGTTTAACATGTGAAAAATGGTCAGAAAGCTCCCAGCTAAGAAAATAACTTATCAAACCAAGGTATTTGCCATGACTTTATGATTTACTTTAGATGAACCACCTGTTCAAAGCTCAGCCATGGCCATGTCTGACCCCACTGACTACTCCACAGGAAACATCTTGGTGTTCAGGTCTTTGTGCAACCCCAAGATCTCCACAAAAACCTACTTTTTGGTTCTGGAGAAAAACCTGAAACCTTTAATGAACAAAGCTAGAGTTTCACAGTAACAGAGTTTAGTTTGCTGCAAATGAGAGAGGTAGCAGATTAGGAGACCTGATACTGTGGTACATCACTCAATGTGCTGCAGCTGACAGTAACCATTATTTAATCACTGATTTACTACGGGAATGACAACCTGACAGCAAGACCCTCCTTAATCTGCTTTGCTATTACTCTCCTCATGCATTTATAGGGCTGTGAAATAGCTTTCTTGAGCGTACAGGAAAGCACATCCTAATGGAGACAGTGGATCAGTCATGGCTATGGATGCACTGGTGGACACCGTGAGCAATGGTAATGGAGCTGCAATGAGCCCTGAAATGTAGCTGGTCATTCCTTGGCAAGGATTTCCTCAGATATTTAGAGAAACAGGTCAAAAGCATCAATATCTGTAGCATACTGGTAGTCACTAGCTGTAAGATGATGCAGGCTAGCTGGGTTTTGTGACAACTACACTGATGTATGAGAGAGGATTAAATTCTGTGCTTGATTTTGGCCAAAATTAGTCATTCATTTAAAGAAATACAGCAACTACAGGATGGAAAACTTTGAGGCAGACCTCAGGCTTTGGCAAGTTTAAGAGGAGTAAGTTAAACTCTTTTGAAATTAAAGAGCTGGTTAAAGAAGTTAAATCTCAACATTAGTGATAATGGACTCCTATACAGATTTTTTTCTTTTTTTTTTTTGCAAGAGTACCATCATTTCTCTTCATTAACAAACTGCCCTGTTCCTTTTTCTAGACCGGAGCTAGCACATCAATCTGACCATTTCTAATGAGATATAGGATAATACTGTGTGGACCAGACTTGCTTGTCAGCCATTGCCTGATGGGTTTAAAGTAAGAAACGATCCTTCATTAATTAACCTTCACTTTCTATGTAGATTCACTCATTGAGATGCAGGTAATTAAACCAAGGTCATTTCAAGGACTGACAGAGGAAAAACAGCAGTGCACAAGCAGTGTGGTTGTTTTGATAGAGAGCTTTCAATACGATTGTTTCAGTGTAATAGTTATACAAAGTTGTCCTATTCAGAATAAAGAAAACAATCCTCTTTTCTAATGTGTCAACCCAAGGCTAAAGAGACTTTGGACCTAACTTCATAGACTTCACATGGCTTTCAGGATAGATTAGGAAAAGAAAATATAAGTAAACTAAAGAAAATTCAAGATAAAAAAGTGAAATATATGGAACAAAGGCAGACAGAAACTTATCTGGAGATCTTGACAGTGACTGAAATATCCATGCAGAAAGACTCTCAATCTTGTGTCTCAACTGAAAGCAACGTTCAACAATTAAAAAAGAACTATTTCAGTTAGAAAATTGTATGTAAAAGACAGAAGTGTAATTTGTCTTAGTGTTCAGACTCATTTCACTGACTTTTAACCCTTACAAACGCAATGATGTAAATCTGCAGAGAGCCATGTAATGCAAGCAGCTGCTCATTCACAGGTATAAGACTCCAATTACAAAACCACTGTAGCTTGGGGGTATAACAGTAGAAATTTTTCAGCTCCTCCAAATTAGCTCTTACACCAGTCCAAGACATGTGAAGTTCCAAACTTTGATCACTGTTGAGAGCAAAATGAATATACTGAACCTGCAAATAGCCTTTAGCTCTTTCCAAGTGGTTCCCTTATAATTTGAGCATTAGATTAAAGTTGTATGCTATAGATTTTAATAACTATCTTCCATTTGGTTTGCTGAGTACCACTTGCTGTGGATTATATGACCTACTCACCAGCATGTCCCATTATGAGCACTTAACCTTGAAAGTTGTAAAGACAGAACATTTAATCTGTTAAACACAGTCAGAATCAGAAGGTTATAATAATTACAGGTAATTTGGCATAGCACTTCTAATACTTCCCAATTATTAAAATAAATTTTACTGCAGATTTTCTTCCTATGAAACAGAAAAGAAATAATAAAGAGGCAGAATCAGAGTATTTGAGAACACAAATATCTGTGGAAATGTATACATAAATTTCTTTCAATTAAGGCCTTCAGAAATCATCAGTACAGTAAACTTTTACAAGCATGGATATGCCAAGAATGAAAGTTAGTACGGATGGTTATGCAGGAATACCAGGAGTAGATAAGAATGCGCTGAAAAGTCTTTTTCAGCAAATATTCCTGACAGAGGCACGGCGCGGCTGAGGTCCTGGCGCAGACATTTATCCCCCCAGTCACAGTTTGCCCTTTGCTATTTGAGTGCAGAACAGGTACAGAAAAAGGGGAGAGCAAGGAGAAAATTACTGCTTTCTTATGGCAAATTGCAAATTATTTTCATTATGAAATTAAAAATCAATAAAATTAAAAGTTCAGAAAAAGATGGAGTCATACACCAGAGCAGATAACACACGCTGGATAACAACCATGCTGTTTAAAGCTGATAGAAAGCATCCAGTTTTTATGGTGATGAGGGAAATACTGAACTCTACAGAATTTGCAGATCTGTTAATTCTACTTTAGGATAATTGATGCTTCAACAAAGAATTTTTTTATCTGTGCCATTTTACCATTCATGGCCATTTCAGCACTTCTACAATGTCTGACTTGAGCAAGTAGGGGAATCAGGTGTAATATCCCTGCATGTCAGAATCAGACTTAAGGAGATGACAAATTCAGGTAGCCTGGTGTTTCACCACCTATGAACTCTTAAAAAAAAAAGAGAAAAAGTCTTTGTAACATTTTAAAAATGGAGACAGAAAGTGAGGTTAACAATTAGACACCAGCATCTCAGTGCCTGACACGTCCACCCAAGTTTTCTGTGATGACCCAATATCATGGGAAGAATCCTGTGGCTGGAGTGATGCACGAAGCTTGGGACACAACACAGGTTAAGGCAGTGCCATTAGATGATGCCATAGGGATTCCATTTTAATCCTCAAAGTGAAACCTGTACTTTGTAAATGGGTTTGGTAAGAAAACCCCACACAAATGCATTTCGGATGTGCACACCAGGTTGATGGTGCTCCAGGGCACAATGGGCACGAACTCCACCACACGTACTGGGTATGCATGGTCACAAAACAGTCACACTCCAGTAAGAGCTGCATTTGGCAAGCACATTTCTCGTCAATTAAAAGAACTGTAAAAATGAGCAATGAGAATGGCATCTTATTTGGAAATTTGAAATTTCAATACCGCCGACATTTTCCATGGGAAAGCATCACTGCTCCTTTTTTTTTTTTTTTTTTTTTTAAAA
>PPHD01000960.1:14901-49794 GCA_002909625.1 Bambusicola thoracicus
AAAACCAAAAAAAAAAAAAAAAGCAAACAAACTGAAAATGTGAAGTCAACTGAACCTGAATGGAGCTCCAATTACATCCATTTTTTTAAGCTTTTGTGGAAGTGTTTGAGTTTAATTAGGTTAAGCTGTTTCAAAGCATGCCCAGTTGTTGTAATTTGTTTATCTTACAGAGTTGCTCTTTGATCATGAATGTTCATTTTCATAGAAGCCCTGTTATCAGCCTTAGGATGAGAAGTGAACAGTGTTCATGGTAAGAAAATTTAGAAAAACTTAAGACACTCAGAAAATAGCTGTCTTATTAACAAAAGAAAGACATGACTTCATTTAGCTTGTGATGGCAGCAGAAAACGCATTATTTTTTTAGATGGGAAAACAAAAACTAAAGTGTGCCTATGCATCCTGCCTAAGGTCTGGTGGCCTTCTGTCTTTAATATTCTGATAATCTAGTCTGACTTTGAATTTGGCCAGACTGTGATGAAGTACCTTCAATATCCATTTATAACATCCAACCTTAGAAACCCTTCCATTTGTTGTCCTGCAGAGAAGAACACCGAGCACTCTCCATCCTTCAAACTGTCATTTGATGCTGGTATTTTAAAAAGACCTTACAAAATGGTTACAAAGGTGCAATAAAGTTTAAGCATCCCAAAGAAAATACTCTGGCCCTTCATTTTTAAAGAAGGAACCTTAGCCATCGCTGGAACTGGGTAATAAGAACATGCTCAGACTGTCTTTATTTAAAAGCATGAATCTGGGTTAGAGGCTCCAGGCTGGCTTTTCCAGCTTCTCTCTCATTTATTTTTTTTATTTTAAATCTTTTACATGGTAAGATGGGTGCATTAGCTGCACAGTTCTCTAGCTGAAGATCATCCAAAATACATGAATACGTCTTGGCCTTTGGGAAGGGCTGTATTCACAGAGCATTTAAATGAGGTTTTTCAGATATTGCATGAAGATATTTTTGCACTCATAGGGGAATAATGCAGATCTTTCTGAGGTTCTCTGTACGAGCAGAGCTCTCTCTCTCTGGAACACGCTACAGAATGGATAAGAGCTTCAAATGTGGAAAAAAAAAGAAAAAATGGAGAAAGTTTAAAGACCACATTTTAGAATCTTTTTTTGCTTTCCTTTCCAATACAGCTGATAATGTGAGTTTTCTGGATGTTCTTATACATCCAAGGATGCCATGGTCACCTCTGTACAATCTCACCTGATTGATGTAAATTAGACATGCAATGTCTGTGCATTTTTACCTGTAGGTTTTAACAGTATGATCCAGAAGAAAACTAAGTTGTTGAAGAGCAATGTGCAAATACTTCTTCTTTAACAATGATGTCCTGAAGAAGCAGTGAAGAACCTTTTAAATTAATAAGGCCAAGCAGCTAATTCGTAGTAAACAATTAAGTTAATGAGCTCAGCCTCTTTTCCTGTTCACAATTAACTTTGAATTCCTAACTCCATTCAGGATCCAACATCATTTTGAGTCATGACCAAATTTGCAGTTATGTTGCCAATAGGAGCTGCAGACACAAACTGCTCAGGAGCTTTTTCAGAAGTCATTAAGTACCTCACAAGTTTTATCTGGTCCTGATTTTCAGTCTTCACGGTGCACAGACACCTTCTTAGTTTTCTTTGCAGTTGCGAACACTGAGATGGACTCCTGACACTGGGTGGACTCGAGTCACCTGATATTTTTTTGCTCCAGTTAGTCTTCATTTGGTTATTATATTCATATTTAGGAGCTTAAGCTCTGCTTTCCATAAATGGTGTGCAACATTCCCTTAAAAACTGCTGTTCCAGTTAAGATTTCTGCCCGTAAATCAGTCACTGGAATATTCAGAGAAAGCAAATACAGAAGGGTCTGAACACAGCTGAAGGCTATTCCATGTTTTATTCAAGGGAGTTTTTATGGAAAATATTTTGAGGTATTTGCTTAGTTCTAATCATTACCATGGGATGCCCCGGAAATGCAATAGTAACATTAGTGCTAAAACTTGAAAGCAATTAATCATGTTTGAAGAAAGAAATTTTCATTCTGTGTTTGTGTTGAAACTTTGGTGCAGCCCAGCTGAGTCAAATTCCACAGTTCTCACAGCCTCCAGCAGTCTGGAAGGCCACAGATCCATCCCAGGCTGTGAGATCTCTGTGACTATGGGGAGCTTTGGGGTTTTGTCACTATTTTTGCCTGGAAGTTGGCTGTTGCTGACCCCCAAGCGGAGGCAGGCTGTTCACAGCTCCTGTGGAACACCATGGCATCAAAGGTGTGGTGAGACGGAGGTCCTGCTGAGAAAGCACCACGGCTTCATTTTGTCTCCATCCAGCAGAGCAGTACAGCTAAGTGACTTCTGAGCGGGTGCCGAAGTAGCTCAAGCACCAAGAACAAAGCAGCCAATACATTTGTCGTGGACAAATTAGCCCACGTTCCTCCACCGCAGGTCAGGTGCCCTTAGGAGCTGCAGGTTTTGCAAGTTTCTCGTGACCTATAAGGTACTGAACCTACGCAGCCCTTATTTTCCATTTTAATGGGAGTCAAGGAAGCCGATCAGATCACGGAGGCACTCAATAACATGATGAATGGCACCTTCAACAGACTACTAAAAACTTTCCATGGTGCTAGGGCTTCGCTCTGCCTTCCTTTATTGTGTATTAGCGGCCAGCGATGCTGCGTGCACTGAAATGTGAGAAGGATTTTCATGCTTGTAAGAGTTTGGCATCAACCTATAGCTGAGCGTTAGCACTTCTCTTACTTTACATTCAAAGGGCTCTTTGTCTGGGCTGCATATTCAAAGAGATAACAACAATGAGAATTTGTGGAAATTCCGTGCTCCTTCCCCTCTGATAAAGCACGAGATAATAAAGACATTACTTCAGAAACGTATTTGGTCACATTTTGGAAGAACAAAATATGAAGGCATTTCATAAATTAGAATGGATGGATGAACTTCTGTAGCATAAAAGAATGCCAGGGAACCATACAGGTTTTTTTTTTTTTTCTTTTCCCTTCAGGATTCAGCAGTTAGCAGTTATTCAATTACTGCTTCAAGATAAAGCACAAATGCAACAGCTACTTCATGCTATACTTCATATTTTACTTTCTCATGAATACAGAATTGTATTGCTGATCACAAAAGCATCACACATCTAAGTCCCAATATCCACAGCCTCAAAAAACGGATGCCACAGAATGCTTTTTTTATCCTCTTTCAATTGTCTGAATATTCAGAGAACTGCAGAATCTCCCAGCTGCTCGAGGCTTTCATTAAAAAAATAAATAAAGAAGAGGTGATTATATGATAGACATTTCGGGAGCTCATTTCATGGGGTACAAGAAGATCTTGACAGACGTTGCTAAATATGATCAGCTAACTCACACAGGACTAACTGAAAACCACAGATCCATGTATTCTTAGAGCCAATCAGAGTATTTAGGCGACAAGCAACGTTTGTTGACTGCTCTGAAATCTTCCTTTGGCTTTGTAAGTTGTGATTTATGTTCACAATGTTCTTTGCAAATACGAACCACGGTGTTTGTTGAACATTTTGTACATGTGCTGGCGTGCTTTGCTGGGGACTGCTTGGCTCCGGCCATAGGGACTGAACTCGAAAAAACTTCTAGTTCCTGGGAGTGTTCCGAGTGCCATTATGTGAGCACTAACAAAAACCTCAGTGTTAGGCAAGTCCCATCACCTCCACCACAGGCAGCCTCTCAGCACAGCTGAAATTTCCTCAACTATTAATAACGGTTGCTCAGAAGCGTGTGATGAAGAAAAAAACATCCTCCAAAACCAGCAAAATCACTGTGGGCACCACTGGTGGCAGCCGCGTTTGGAGAAGAAGAAGAGTGCTTCCTTGGAGGACACTGCTCCGGGGGAGGAGGGGGAGGGAGCAGGCGGGAGGGCAGGACAGTGCCGGCAGGGCTGCTCGCTGCTGCCTGCCCTGTGCCCGATTTCTGAGGAGAGAGGCTTCGGTTGCGTTAATAATTCTTCTATTAGCGGTTCCAACAGAGTCTGAACACCTGGGCTTGGATGTGTTATAAAAACACCTTGTTTCCTTCAGGAACGGGACCTTTCCCAATCAATACAGCACTGTAATGTGGCTATTCACGAGACGTACCCGCGGGGCTCTATCCGGGTTATCATCTCAAAAAATAACAATGGGATAACAAAGGAAAACTGTTTCACATAAATAACAGACAGTAACATAGAACACGATACGCAAGGAGAAAATATGAAATCAACATAAAAGCTACTTCATATTTCTCAATATATACTGCCTGGTCCCAATTCTGCCATCAGTTGCAGGGTACAATGACTTTACACATTGTAATTGAGGCTATAATTGAACCAATTTTCTATAATCTTCTATACATTCCCCAAACAAATCTCAAGCTACCCCAGAAACGCATTCATATTAAACGTCTCTAGGCTCCACTTCTGTCACAGAACTTTTCATTCCAATGTTTACTTTATAGTAGTGCCATTAGGAAATATGAGAAATGTTAACATTTCAATATAATGAGATACATGCAACTTTTTTTCCTTGCAATATCAACTTTCTTGAAGTTATGAAAACTTGAAATTCTGCAATAAAATGAATCCAAAGAAAAAGCAGAAAAGAAAGAAGGTATAATATTAGGAACTAATCCACTACACATTGTTCAGGGAATAAGAAAAGCTTCTCTCTCTTTTCTTTTCTTTTTTTTTTTTTTTTTTTTTGCTTTCTAGATTCTGGTTTTAGACATTTAGATGGTGAAGTCAACAAGGTGCTTCAGCACATGCCTGAATCATGGCCTAGTCAGCTCACTCCGTGACATTAAATAATGTTTGATAATTTGCACAATGCTTGAGAGATAGCTAGTGATTTGTTATCCGTAAATCCAATGAACTTTTGACATATCCTGTTGCCTGGGTGAGGCAAGACATCCATTCGGTTACTAATGGGGGAAAGTTGAGGCACAGTATGATTTGTTTTACTGATGTAAATGTCGTATAGAGCCATATTTTGTGAATGGATGATAGATCTAATGAAAGCACTATCCTTAGCCACAACGCTGAAGAGTTTTATCCGGAGCGCATTGCTACAGGGAAACATTCTGAGCTGTTTAGCTACTCAAAAACACAGGGAGGGGCCAATAAAAATCCTTTTAAGTAACCACTGGCACAATAAGGCACTAATATTGTACAGCTCTGGTTGGTCAACTCAGTCTCCTCTCAGATGGCAGAAAAGGAGTTTTTTTCCTTCCTCTACGTATGAACTCGTACGTTCTGAGAACACTGAGTCATGCAAAACATGTAAATAAAAATCTGGAATTCTTTAAAGATTTTTTTTCTGTGTGGGGAAGATTCAGATAATAAAATTATAACTTTGCATGGAAATCTGGCAATTTCAGTGAGGTGATGGCTGCTAAGGCTGGATGGGCCGGCGTCTGGTTTCCATCCTGACTCCAGAAAAGGCACTGCTGAAATAATCCTTGAGATGACCCCAGTTGCCAAAAGCCTAATAGGATTTGTAAGGTGCTTTAGGATCATTCTAGAGGAAAGGTGTTGTAGAAATGTAAGGTATTATTAGTGCTATAATAAGACAAGCTCCCCACGTCCCTTGGCGATAATGCAGCTTTCTGGTAGGGATAAACTACGGAGCCAACGTGAACCAGATTATTGCCTCATAAAATGGGACACCTGCCCTATTATCCCTTAAATAATAAGTACATAAAACAAATTTGACTGAAATAATAAAACATAATGGTGAAATATTTATGGGTAATTTTTCAATGCAGCATGCAAGGATTAAGCCATGCAATTTCTGTTGGCTTTTACAGGAGTTGCACTGTTAAATCCTCCCCATGAGGTCCAGCAGAAACCGATCTGTAATGTGCCTGCAAGTCTGTGTCGTGCGAGATCAAATCAGATGGAGATTTTAAAATATGATGAAAATACAGATTTCCCCCTTGCACTTAACCCCCAGCAGACAGAAAAGTATGGTGTCCTTCAAGTAATCAAGCCAGAACATGCTTATTAATAAGGAAAACTCTCCAGTCAGGTCTGTGCTTTCATAATGGTGTGTGCAGCTAATGCAGTTGTGCAGGTAGTAATGAGTGCAAACGGTTAATTAAGCCAACTAGCAAGCTTGCTTGCTGGCACTACTTTCAATCACAACAATGACTAAAGAAATACAATCAAATGTACAAATGTGAATTGGTCTTTGATCTTAGCTTGCAGATGAACAATACAGAGCCCTTAATATAAGCAGTACTGAGTCCATAATATGACAAACTAACAAATATGAAGAATTACTTAAGGGATGCCACCAGCTTACATTTTAACATCTCAGAATTTATCACTTACCTCTCACTTTTTCTAAATTCTTGTAACTGAAAAAGCCATGGGGAGAAAAAGAATCATATTTTCTGATTGTTCATTTGGCAGAACACTGCCTATAAACAGGTTTCATAATTTCTTTCATATGGTTATTTCCATATTCATTCCCCTACTCTTCTGTGGGTTGATTTCTGATAAAGCAACAAGGAAAAACACTATTTAAATAAGAAACGATCTTTCAAAGTTAAAAAAAAAAAATGCTGAAGGAGCTTCGGAGGCAGCAGAGCCCCTAACCTGCATGCACTGTCAACAGACTCCAGATTTTCAGCTGTCTGGGTTGCACTCAGTTTTGGAAAAGCACTCACGTCTGGCTCCCCAGGCAGAGCCCGATGTCGCCTCTTATAGGCGCACAGCACATGCTCTAATTAACCCAACCTAACTTTGAGAGCAATCCCAATGCCTGAATAGCCATGATGCAGTATTTAGCAGATTATATTGCTTATTATTTTATAAGACACTAGATAAAAACACAGTGAGCATCTGAATTACAGCTTTCTTTAACACCGTCTTCCGAATAATTGGATTATTTTGATTTGCCTTTTTAAAAAGCAAGATGGGGTTATTTAAAGTCCAGATCCTATCACTGGCGCTTCTCCAAGTGAAAGGAAATCGCTGATGTTTTCCACACACGTTCCTATGCACTTGTGCAGCGTAGCCTTGGGTATACGAGCGAGCTGTGCAGTCACAAACACCTATGGACTCTTCCCATAGCCCTAAGTTTCCGTTTCCACACGTTTGCACTTACATGATTGCCAGCACTGCCACCCCGCCTCTGCAGCAACAACTGCCTGCACCAATTATATGCAGTTTGGCACGGGTATTTTCAAACACACAGCTTAGCACAGAGTGAATTTTATGCAGGCAGAGCCCATACAGACATTCACATCGTGTGTGTGTGCATTTGTGTGAAAATCTATTCATGTCTTCCTTTCTTCGTGTGCTACCTCACTGCCTGAAGAGTTTCTGTGTTTTCTCTTTGTATCATTTTGGCTCCTAGTACTAAAAGCCACATCCTGTTATGTTTGGTTGCTAGGTGGAGAAATGTTATCATGGGCTTCAGCAATAATTTATCCGTAGAGCTAGAGGAGCTGTCATGTACTTCTGACAGTGAGCTGCAGCACTTTATCAGCTTGCCTGTAAATCAACCGTGTGTGGGTGAAGATGCCAGCAATGTTTGATCTCTCTCAGACACTCTAATAATCTGCTTTTGTCTGATTGATTCCTTCACATCACCAAGCACATTGCAACCGAGAGTGGAGTACCCTCTGTTTATCTCCGTTGGTCATCTGCTTGAGGGCAACAGGGCAGAAAATGCTGTTCTCGCTGAGATGTAAGAGTTTTTTGGAATTAGGGGCTTTACATCATATCCTGGAGCAGGTTTAGTCCAGTAAATCAATGATAGCAGAATTGAATGCACCATAAATACCTCAAACCGTATCTCTTACAAGAATGTAAGAGTAATTCATAGAAACAGGAAAGGTAACTTTGCTGGAAAGAATTACGACCCCTACAAGCTCAAGACGTGCAGGTCTTTTACGGCCTGTGTTTACATCTACCCTCTTGAACTTTGGGAAGAAATGCACTGCATGCTGCCGTTTGGTTCCAGGCGGCTCAGAGATAACACTGAGGCGAGCAGGACGCTGTCACAATTGATCACCGCCTCTCAATCCAAAGACAACTTTTTCTAAATTTCTGTCAAACCCTGTTTCGTGCAGGAGATGCCAACACACCATGGCACATTCTGCACCGTGCTGAAGTGGAGCACAACGCCTGGTGTTCTGCGATGCCTTTCTGCCAAAACTATACAGAGAAAGACACAATCTAACGAGCAGCTGAAGCCCTCTGGTAGAAGGGAGGAGCAGCGCCCCTTCCCATAGCTGACTAGTCTGGCTAAATAGTCTGACTTTGTTTGATTTGCTCATCGTGCTGTTCCCCCAGCTGGAAATCAAGAGCTGATTATCACTGCGGCTGGCAGCAGCTCATTGTGCGCTGACCTGGGAGCAGCGGCAGACTTGGTTCCTGACCCCTGTGAAAGCTGAGGTCGGAAGATATTGTGGATGTGATTGACTAAATCCCATCAGGGGAAGCGTTTGGTTGTAGCATCCCCTCTCTGGGTCACGGTGAGATGGCACAGGCAGTGGGATATTTGGGAAATGCACAAATTTCAGCCCAGTATACTAAGGGGAAAGGATTGTGCTTCACAGCACCGCTGAATGCTAAAAAAGGGTGAAAATTCACACTGCATAATGTATTTGTAATTGTGCTTAAGGCAATGAGAAAAGAGAAATTCATGAAACAAATCTGGCATACGGCGTAGGGTTTTGTGGATGCTGGAAGAGCAGTTACATCTCCTCCAGATTACTGCATTTGGTAGCAGTGCTTCAAGTTAGAGTGGATCCACATCATCTTCCTTGGCCCACCACAGGGATTTCCCCAGACTCTTATATACTTTGTCATGGAGACGGGCTTCATGGCCAGCAGGCAGCCCCGTCCCACTCCCCAGCTGGCTGACCACATAGGCAACATCTTTTATGAATAGCGGAGTGACCTGTACTGCTTCTCTACATTTAATAAACCTCGCAGTGAAAGCCAGACTTTCATTCACATGACAGTTTCTTCACTGCAAACATAGTAAAAGCAAGTAAAGTGTTAAAAGCAGGGAGACCTAAAGTTACAGCATGTAGAAGGGTGCAATCTCTATTCTTTCACCAACAGGTATCATCAAATGACATTCTGTTTTACTGAGCATCGCAAAACACGCACTGTTGGCTGCCTGCATGACCCCAAATTTGCATCCATTCAGCACCGCAGCGTTCGGAATACAATGAGCATATACAGATGAACTCACATACACAGATGGACGGAGCACCAGAGACCTTACAGCTCCTCTACGTATAGTAGGCTAGGGTAACAGAGGAAAGTTATGAGGATTTTATATGCAGACCCGTATTCAATTTGGAGACTTGACCTTTCATTTTAGCCATTTACCTGTTAGCGATATGTCTGTAATTCCCACCATATGCTAACGAACAGAGCCCATACCCTGTCTGCTGACTTAACTCACCAGGAAAACACTGACAGACCCCAGTTCTGATTTTAGTCATGTTGATTTTGCCACGACAGAAATACATAACGTCTGCGTTCAGATTGGCTTTGGCACAAGCAAGAACCAAAGTCTAAAGCTTCAGTGATCTTAAACATAATCATTCTAAATTGCTCTTCAGCTTTATATTTCAAATTATTTAAAATAAGCCTGCTATTACCTCTCAAACACTACTCATTTCTCCTATCGCAATGCTACTTTTTTCAGGGGCTGACTCTTTCCAAAGGAGATCTGAAAAAGAAAGAGAAAACAACAGAAAGGAAGAAGAGAACCTGAAAGAGGAAAATGGGGCATGCCTAAGAAAACTACACTTCCAAAAACATCAAGTTATCCTCAAGGGAGATGTATAAGTAGAAGATATTACATGTCTGAATAGTAAATATCACATTTCTTTTTACAAGCATGTTTCTGCATTTTGTTATGTCTTGACTGGCAGATCCATAAATTTTGAGTACCCAGCCTCAGAAAGGGCAAGTTTAAAACCTACAGGCTGTATTCTCCATGGTCTAAATGGTCAGTGGCACTTCAGTAGTCCGTAAAGGATTGATTAATGAGTAAACTCTGCTGACATATAGAAAACTTAACGTGCGTATTTCTGAGCAAGTGAAAGAAAAACAAATATCTGCATCTAGGAATTTAGTTCTAGAAAAATAAGTAACAACAGTTAATTTAGTTTAATAATTACCCTGCAGCAATTATTTAATTCCTAGGCTACTGAGATCCCCACTGAAGTTCCCTCTGAAATAGATTTTCTAGGAAAATGGTTCCAGAAAAGTGACTCCAATGAGCAGCTGTATATTGCTGCTCTCAGGTCCTCTCTGTCTGCTCTAACAGCAGTGACTGCCTGCAGGACCACGGGGAGATGGGAAGATGACTGAAGACCACTTCTGCACTTCAGTTTGGCAACAGGAAGGGTTCAGCCCCCTCTGTGCTGATGAATTTACAGCACCCTACTTCCTTGCTGCATCAACGTACCCTGCTTCTGTCACCCTCTATAGCATGTAATCCCTTCTGCTGTCCTTGCAGCTCTGCTTTGAAGTTCAGTACTCCTTTGGGAAAGATACTGAAAACTAGTTGCCATCAATACGTGTATATACATAGCACTAAATAGCCCTAAGAACTCTTCTTGCCACCCAGGGGTGTGCAAATATATGCAGCCCCAGAAGCTACAGAAAGAAACTCCTTGGGTAACTTTGGGTTATCTGACCTCCTTACAAAGTATTTTGCTGCTGCTGTCAGCCAGCAATATGTTATTTCCTGAAGTATAATGCCAGTAAGTAGTATTTCTGGATCATCTACCAAAGTGTTGGCCAATGTTGAGTGATTGATTGAGGTTATGACATGACTTTTACAGACAGCACTTCCAGGACTGACATAAACACATGAGTACTCGCTTGTTATTTTGTGGTGAAGAAAAACACTTGGAGATGGGAAGTGGAATTTCCAGCAGCTGGGACACGTTAGCAATTTGACATTTGACTATATCTGTCTGATGCTGAAAGACAGGTTTGATGAAAACTGGTACACAGTCTACAACTGTAAGTAATATCATCAGTGCATTAAAGGGAAAATCCTTGCAAACTCATCGGTGTAATTTCATTAGAAGACACGTTTGCTGTAGGAGTTCTCTTTTGCTCCAGCTAAACACCCTGTACTTAAAGGAACAATTTTCTCTCATACAAACTGCCAAGGTAAAGAAGCCTTTGAGAATGTATTTATACCTGGCTAAAGAGGATCTACCTGGCAGTCTCATATCAAAACTGTAGTCAAAGTTTACGTGTAGCCACAAACACCATCAAGATGACAAGCCTGGCACAGGGAAGGAAACACCTTACTTTCCAAATTCTGTTTGGTACAGAGTTGTTTCACTTTTTAGGGATAAATCAGAGACCTCCACATGAACAGCAAGTCCCAGCTGTAAATTCCACAATGAATAATCTTCCATGCATTGAACTTAGCATTTTTCATTGCTAATCTTAATGTACTTGCGAGGAAAATACTTAATTTTGAAGCCTATATTGAAGCTATTCTCATAAGATCATACATTTGTTAGGCACTTAACATACGGTGAATATATGGGGTGAACAAGACCCCTGAGAATAGGGCCAAAACCAGTGCCATGACAGAAGAGCAAAAGCCTAGGTCTAGACAATGAGGAAAAGATAAGACATGGATGAGTCTTAAACTCTGCCCTTAAGAATTGTATCCCTGTCTTTCCATGCCCTCTGACTGCTCAAAATCCACCATCTGAAACCATCCCTTGATCTCTTTTGGTAAAAAGGGCTTAAATTCTTCCTCTTAACATTTGATAACAGTATCAAGGCACACCTAGGCAGAAAAAGGGGATCCAGGTTTAACTCCTTCCATTTGTAAAGTGCCACTGGAGACTTTCAAGGGAAGTTGTAGGAAAAGAAGCTATGTGCTTTCATTTCTAATTTGGTGATTGATTTCAAATAGCATTTCTACCTTTCACAACAAAGAGCCACTGAACCAAACACAGTTCTTGGAGGAGTGACCTGAACCCTCAGAAGGCCTTTTTCCATGGTACATACCCTGCCTGCAAAACTCCTGGTAGCTCTCCTTCTACCATCACAAACCCCAGGGTGCTTTTTTCTGCACAGTAAAACAACTTCAGAAGGAAAACTGGAAACTGTTCTGCACAAAACCCTCTGAAGTTTGATGAGGAAAGACACACTTCTAGGAGAGGCCTGCTATAATTCAATGCCCCGTGACAAAGCAGTTCAGCTCAGGTCTGCTGCTTGCTAAGCAAGTAAGGAGGAATTACTATGTAAAAGGCAGAGTTCTCTGCCTCCTTGTGTGTATTAAAAGAGGGCGTGCACTGCTGGGACATTTTCAAGGGGAGAGCGTGGTCGTGAAATGCAAACATCGGGAATGAGTCCTTCAGAGGCTTCCCAGAGACCAACATCCCCTTGGGCATGAGTTGGGTACTGGACTGCTCATCCCTGTCAAAATGCACTTTTTCTGTATCAGCCCAGAATCAAACCCAAATGATGGGGTTCGGAAGGAGACTGCAGATGCATGTGCCCAGCAGAGTAGGAGTTGCCTGGATTTCGATGGCTGGGCTCCCCATTTATCTGGACAAGGGCAGCACAGCGCTCATGTTCAGGAGTGCAAACTATTTACAACATATCTTAGTGGCTCAAAGGAAGCTGTTACTGCTTAGCATTTCTGGCTTCTAATCTGCACTAATGCCTGTGCTCTTTCCAGATTTATCTTAAATGTTAATGAAAACACTGAATTTGCCCCAAAGCACCAGAAATTCAGAGGAGAAAGCAGGATGATAATTTCCAGCAATATTACGGGTTTTCTTGATGTGGCTATGAGACAGGCAGCTTGGGGAGGTACAGACCTTAATGAACTGACACCTTTTCCTCACAGAGGTATCACAAAGGTACACCAAAGTGCTGCAGCTGAAACTGTTTTTGATCATAAAAGTGTAAATGAACAGACAAAATCTTACAGCTGGGTGGATGCTACAGAAAGTGTTTACTTTTTAATAGGCAAGTACAAAGGTATTGCCACCCCTGCTTCTACCATCAGCAGGCTACCTCCTGAGCACATAAGACAAGGCCATGATGTCCCAGTGGATGAGCTGGGTGATGGTTGTGGTACCCACTGCCCTCTGCCCATGAGCACTGTGCTGGTACGGGGTGTGCTGGTGATGGGACTCAGTGGAACATCACAGCGTCTGACCTGGTGAACATACTGAGTATCTGAGTTCATTTCTCCAAATAAGACCAAAAAATGCAAAGAAAAAAAATAATCTAATCAATTAAGAAAGTCTAATGTCAGCTATTCCACAAACATAAATTAACACCCAATTTATCATTTGTTATCTGGTCCACTTTTAACATAAAAGAGAAGATACATCAGGATTCACTGTGCAAGTCCGAGACCACAGCTCAATGTAATGCAAGGCAGAAGCATGGCAGCTTTTACTGATTCCCGAGATCTAGGTGTGCAAAATACGTCAGTGACAGACAAGGCATCAAGGACTGAGAAAAGAGAATTTCTTTTCAGCAGGAGGCATTCTCAGTGAAAATGAAAGCTGTTCTTCTAGATGTGGTATTAGAGATACAGAGAAACTGCAAATTGAGTATTTCGATACCTATCCACCCCTAATTTTAAGCAGTTTTAAAAAATGAAATAAAGAAAAATGAAGGAAAGCTCTTTTGTTGTATTCAGAACAATCAAACACCAGGGGACTGGATGGCTTAGGGAACTGTTAATGGGATACAGAGTATTTCAAGGTCACTGGTTCAACACCAGCTCAGGTTGGTAGTAATTGGAAGTCGTTATTACTTGATGGCTGTTCAGTAGTTTAAGTGACATGGGTTGGTGGTCTTAATATCGTGCCTAGTGATCACCTGTCTATACCACACACACGAAAAAGAGCCTTTACTGATGTCAATTAAGTACTTATCATCAGGAGTAAATTTAAGGATAAAACATAAATAAATCAGAATAATTTATAAACAACGTATTCTTTCAAATATGTCATCTGTACTTGAGGGATGACAGCCTAACGAGGACATAAAGAGGGCTAGGCACTGTGCAAGAGACCTTCCCTCTCCCTTGGCACCAAGATCATCCTGGAAGCAACTGCACCAGAAATACCTTGCTCTAAACCAAAGTTGGAGCAATTAATGAATTAGGTCTTACATTGGTCAGTCCAGCCACAGATATACACAAGGCAATATTGCATTCATGGATATATAAAAGGATGAATGATTATTCTGTGGTAACACAGAGGGAAACTGTTGTGCAGTGTAATTCAGTAACAGCAGCAAACATTGGGTCAATTGTATGCTTTGAATTTTGCACACTAGATTATCACAAAAATCTTGGAAAGAGGTGTGCAGTCCATAAAGCATAAGTCAAGGATTTCACTGACTCTGAAGTGCTTTCAACTCCCCCATAAGTCCTTTTGTCTCTCTGTGGTTCGACTTCTATGGCTCAAACTTACTGAAACTTTGAGCTTGTTGAAACTTTGACTGTGTTCAACAACATGTAAAACCAAAATACATTCTCCCATATAATCATCAAGTTCCAAACCCCAGTCACAGACACGGCCACCAACCCCCAGATCTGGTACTAGACCAGGTTGCCCATGGCTCCACCCCATGTCTGATGCTTAACACAGGTAGACTGGAAATTCATGGATTTCAATATATAGGATTTAAAGCCAAATGTTTACATCAATGAGCAGGGTGGAATAGCTAATGCCAGTTTCTTGCAAGCAAAGATGTGTCATGAGCATCCGATCGCCCCTCTGCACATCCGAGCGGAACCCAGCACTGCACCGCTCAGGACTGAAGACCTGCGCTCCTACACAGCGACACAGTCCCGTGTGGCTCAGGCATGCTGCAGTAAGTGCACGTGAGCGATTCAGAAACTATTTCTAATAGTCTGAAAAACAGAGTAAAGCCATTTTCTTCCCGTTTACTTATGTGCCCGGCTCCTCTCAGCAGCGCAGCCCCAGCGCGACCTGTGGGATCATTCACAAGATCAAGAGCGTGCAGGATCGGGTCCAAGACCACTTATGAGATGCAGCCCTACATCATGCAGACGTTTTTATCAAAACACATTTCTCCTCTTTATGTGTTTATGAATGCGGCCCGTGCTCTTATAACTTACACTTAACAATCAAGGTGCTGATGCAACATTTTTTTCCTCTCGCTCCCGCATTTTGAAATATTATTTCACTTCTAATTTTCAGCCTCCCCCGCCTCTTCCTTTCTCTCTCTCACTTTTTATTTTCGTTGGTGACCACAACTGTAGTTTCAGTAAATAAAGCTGGTGCTTGATAATGTGGAACGGCCAGGAGCTTAACTCTGCCCTTGGAGATCGCTTACATCAAACCAGCGATCAAAAAGTGGTGCAGATAAAATTTGTCATCAGGGATTTCCTACAAAAGAATTACAGTGGAGAAATAGCCTGATCGATACTATGGATTTTCACTGCAGGGGCTGATAGTCCAATTGCTGTGAAACACTCACACAGATAAAAGGGCATGGCTGCCACTTTGTTACAGACTGCTGACTCAGCGCAAAGCCTGGCAGGTATTTATAGGCCAAAGTGATACAGAATTATCACCTTGCAGTGCCCAGCTCTTGTTAGTTCTAAGATTGCCTCCCTTTATGGGATTGCTAAATGCAGGTGAATGGAAAAATGATGGCTAACAGCTGTCAAAATGCAACAGAATGAAGTACTTAAATCTTTTTTTATCCATTAAAAGGGTAACAACCAAACATATATCATAGTGCAGACGTTGTAATGATATTTGGGGCCAGTAAACGAGGGGTTATAAACAACGTACATCTGATCAAAATGGTAAGGACAATACAAAAGGGAAAAAAAAAAAGCAATAATAAAAATTCTTCTTGTTACTTTACAATATGCAGCCTGGTATTTACCCTGCTGCTTTTTGCAGGGATCTCCAAGCTCCTCATCCAGGCACACAGTTCCATCGGCACCGGGACCGCAGGGAGAGCTGCTTTAAGAAGTCACTGGGATGGCTCCAGGAACTCTTCTTCACTGTTCTAAGCCAGTATTTCATACTCATACCAAGACAAAATGCTGACACATACCTACAGTAACCAACAGCATTAAAAGCTCATTGTCTTCAAGGACCATTTCACACACAGACACATATAGGACCAGACGATGATGAAGGCAAAAGAAATGCACTCACGCTTTGACCCAACAGGTAGCACAGAGCTTCTCTGTCCTGGCATACACTCTGTTCCTTCATTATGAAACACTACGGGGGCAGCTGCTGCCTTTTCTGTTATCCCTCTGTGTGCTACAGCATGTATTTATTTTTGGAGATCAGACACAATGAACAATTGGCTTTGCATAAGGATATTTGCAAGGTCACACAGAAAGCTGAAGAGCCCAGTACTGGAAAGAGAGGATGCTCGATTAGGAGGACCCGCACAGACCTGGCCTTACCCACGGCCTCCAGGTGAGAACAGCAGCGCTGGTGAGGAACTCCACGTGGAGGAGACTGCAGCTCCAAGCCAGTGTGAAAACTCATTCAGATGTATTTTTACGTACACCTTCTTAGCAGAGACGGTACCAAAGTTGGGTGTTCATACCTGCTATTTTTTGTAATCTACTGAGAAGCATATATTAGGAGTCTGCTTTGCTAGATAATGAATAAACTCACAGTCCATCTCCCAGAAAATGTAACATCCAGTTAAATCATTTTTTTCTAACATTGCCTGGCAAAAACTTGACATCCTCAGCATATCACCTCCTCTTCTATCACCACATTCATCATTTTAAGAGTATTTCTTTTACTTGTAAAAACATGACAGGTCTCGGTGTGCAAGCAAACCAAAGCTACTCTTTAGTACTCTTGGAATATGAATAGATTTAAATACATGTAGAGAAGTGAACACACAAAGGTTGGGGGGAAGGGAAAGAAGAGACATTTGATTTTTGTAACTTGGGCCCATCTTCAGTAATACAAAGCTTCATACGTGGCTACATCAGTATAGCCAAACTGTATGTGTTACTTAAGGAAGACAAACCCATCTCTTCTTCATTCCTAAAATAAGATTAGAGGCTCACCCGGCCTAACAAAAGGCTAGAGGAAAAACAGATCAAAGTGGCAGATTTTTCTCAGCTCGAAGATGTCCAAACTGCTACTCATCCAGACCCCTCCACTGCTGACGGACGCAGAAGGGCATGAAGGAGGGAGGAAGCCCTGGGCTGTATTTAGGACACCGAATATGAATTGTAGGTATATCTGAATCTTTTCTCAACCTCTGCCTCGAGAGGGAGCCTAAAAGGTGAGATGAGTTATCCCAGCTGCTTGGAAGATGTTAATAGATCCATCAGAAATAATGCTTTAAAGGTCTAATTTTCATGTCATTATTATTATTTTTTTAATTATTAATACTGCTTTGAACCACCTTAATAATTATGGAGAAACACAAACAAAATGATTAACAACCTGACTTTTTTAAAACGTCTTGAGAAGGTCACGGCCAGGAGCCATGAAATTCCATGGGGTTTAGGCTCCATGTAAGAGCAGAGATTTTAACTCAAGGAAGCAGCTCCGCACGAACAGCAAGAACAAAAATATCCAAAACGGCACAAAGAGGTTCAACTTCTGTACTTGTATTCTGAGAAGATGTTTTTGGTAAGTTTAATCATACAGCAGCTACATACAAAAGCAGAATCTTTGTAGTGAAAATGCACAGAGCCCAAAATAAAAGGAATAAAATATAATGGATAGCATTAACTTAACTAGTAATTAAATTGCCTATAAGAAATGTTGCAGGTTTCTAAACCAGGTTCTTAAGCAGACGAGAAGCCACACCTTTCCCCATGCTCCACAGGGAAATTATCTAGTACTTGTCTGAGCTGCCTGGTGCTGGTAGAATCATTGCTGCTCTCATCACAGCATTGTTGGATGGAAGTTTACTGTCACTAGCAATAAGCAGTAGATAAAAGGAGGGGGGGGGGGAATAAGAAAACAAAAGGGAAAAATAGAAGCTAAAAAATTCACCAGAGGTGAAAAAAAGGGGAAAAAAAAAAGGAAGATATACATAAACTAGTTGTTTTTGTCTTTCTAGTTGCTATGATGTGCACAAAGGAAATAGACTGAATAAAATCACATCTCAGGAACACCAACATAAATTCCCCCTTGCTTTGACAAGTACGTAATTTTGTGCAGTGATGCTCTTCACGTCTGGAGAGTTATGAGGCAATTTCATTCCCATCTGACAAATTTACAAAGAAACATTAGAGAGAAGGGATTAGAAAAGCGAGAAATCTTTATAGACTTTTTCCTCAGGCTGTATTTTCCTTCCATCTTTTGGCTCTTCCTTGAGGAATATGTATGAGTGACTCATTCTGTATGAACGCCATAACCGAAACACTTAGCAGATAAGCATAACATGAAATGTGCTTTAAATCAACTAATTGTATTTACATTATCTGGGAGGGCTGATCCTGATTGGCTAAAGTTTGCAAAAATTTGCTATTGTGCGTTTTCGAGATAACAATTTAAAACTGGATAAAAAAATAAAAGCTAAAATATTAGCTCCATAACTTTGCAGGAAAGTCAATGTCAGAAAAATAATTTGCGCTTGCAAAGCTCTGCTCAGTTTAGAGCCCTTATCGACCTCTTTGCCCCCATAACGGTCTGCTTAAGACCAACGGTATTTTTTCTTTTTATACGTTGGGAAACTGAGGTAGATTAAATGAGCTCCTATGGTCACGGAGAAAACAAATGTCAACGAGAGTCACCACAAAAACCCATGGCTGGACGAGAGCAGCTGGGCTGAGCTGCCTGCTGCCCCACGCACACCGCTGGGCACGGAGCCCTGTGGGCAGGCTTTCTCCTACCAAAGCCCCCTGGAAAAGGAAGGATGAGACCTGGAGAGAGCAAAGTGCTGCTCACGTCCTGACGACATCCCTGAGCGTTTTGCTGGCCGACTCCTTGGATTTGTGGCTGCACCAGAACAGCTTTTTTCCTACCAACAAAATAAAGGCGAGTTCTGCCTTCTCTTTGCTGACAGCGAGCTGGGACAGATGATTCTAGAAATAAATGATAATAAGAAATGCTGTAAAGGCTTTGCTTTCTCCTGCAAGATTTCAAAGAGCAGACAGTCACTGCTCGTTTCGGTTATACTGCTGAACATATTTAAACAGAGCTGACATGTGGCTACTACAGGATGTGGCATTTTATGTTCTATGAGTAATCAGTGTATTTCTTCTTTTTCCTTATTTCCTTTTTCCCCCTTCATTTCTTAAAATGTTTGCACCAACTGCTTATCCTAAGCCGTTCCTGGTGTGACATCAAGGCATGACAGCCTGCACACTGCTTCTCCATGGCTTTTGTTTCTGTGCAGTTTCGCATGGGTCCCCTTTTAAGGTCATCTCAAGTGCTGGATGATGGCACTTCCCTCCTCCTTTTATTAATGAAAATTATATGATGGTGCTCGGAAGTTCCAAAACATATTCCTTTCTTGGCACAAAGATGAAATATAATAAAATGCAGATGCTTTCTGATACAGAACACAGATGAAAATGTTTTATAACCACGGCTTATGGAGAAGAGGAAAGCACAGGGGACACGGTTCCTAGGGCCCTGCTTGAAAGCCCCAAAGCAATCACTGCAATATCTGTGATATGACAGAAGAAAGTCAGGGAAGGGGTATTTATTATCTTTTTCATGGGACCCAGGTGGACCTCCTGGCAGCCATGTTTATGACTCAGGATCCATTTTAAAATAGTGAACCATAATAAATGGAAACTCAGATGTGTAACTGTGCTAGATTTTAACATGTTTCAAGTTTTATTGTCTCTGCATTTGCAATCATTTCTGCACAGAGCATAAAACGTCTTAAAGATATCTGACTGCTGCTTCAACCTTTGCATTCACTTCCCTTGACGTGTCCCCTTCCCCTCTTGGTGTTTTGAAAATGACAGACTGGATAAAGAGCTCCGAGACTTCTGTTCAAGTTAAGGAGTCCAAGCCGGATTTGAAAGCTGTCCTTCCTTTTCTAATTAATAGGTAGACAGCAGAGGAAGCACTTCTTAGGCAGGTTTTAGTCAGAAGTGTCAGAGAATGGTGACCTCTGGGGGCACCTGGCAGTTTGGTTGCTCCACATTTCCTTGGAATCCTGGGAGAATAATTGCAAGAATGAGATTTTGGCCCCCAGCCTTCAAGAAGAGAGATTAATATTTTACTTTTTTTGGACAAGATGTTCTCTTTGAGTTTCAGACAGACACAGAAACAAAAGTATTTCCTATTCTCACAGGTTAGATTCTCCTTTTCCCCAAACAAAAAAAAATTGGTCACACATCCTTTAAATTTAAGGAGAATGGCTGGAATTGCAAGAAGTCGTTGAGCAGTGGGACTCTTTGGTACTGGTTAAACACATTGAAAATGGACACAAAAGCAGTAATAGCAATAATAAAAAGGTGGTTCTGAGCCAAAAGGCCTGTATTCTCATCTGCATGTAACCCAGAACTCCAGAAGTTCAGATAGTTGGATACAGGATTTGGTTCCAGCCTGCTGCTGTTAATAGAGATGGAAACTCTAAGCTCAGCACGAGGTCTAAACTTCACGTAGGTAAGCAATTGTTCAGATCACAGCTGACGTCCGGAGGTGCAGCCTGCTCAGATGTGGCCCCAAGTGCTTATCAGAACATTCCCTTTGTGCAAGAGAGAAAAATCTCGTGAGAGAAGACATTATTGCTAACATTTCTAATGTGCTCTGGCAGGAAGATGGCCGCAAGCACAGACAGTTTCAAAATATTTTGGCATTTTTGACTTCAGCTCAATCCAGAATTCACAAGTATGAAAAACCAGAAAGCTGTAGTTAACACAGATGAGACACTCAGGTGAGTTAGAGGTCACTGCTTCTTCTAACCGAGTTGGCTCAATTATCAGCAAGGAACGACTTCATGGACTCGTTCCCTGAGCAACCACAGGACTTTCCCAGCAGCCCGCAGGGTTTCACAGGGACACCTGGCTCTGGGTTTGCTGTGGGACTGAGCATAAAGACATGGGCCAAAGACAGCCCACATCTGGGATTCAGCGATTGCCTGAAGGCTGTGTGTAAGTGAGCACAAAGCCATGCCTGCACCTCTCCCTCTGCCGGTACCCAAAGACAAGGTGTGCCGTGCAGCCCTGCACTGTCACTCTTCTGAGCAGTGTAAGGCCCTGTTGTTCCTCAGGTTATCATTGAACACTTCACGCCGGGGAGCTCCGCACCAATCCTACAGAACAACACCCCACAACAGGATAGTTTACACCACAGCTGGCATAACCATTTCAACAGCTTCAGGGAATTCCTCTCCTAACATATAAACCCATCTCAGTTCTGCAGGCAGAGCTACCAATGGGTGCATCTCTGTGAGCGCTGCCCCACTCAGCAGGGCTGCACAACCCTACGACTGCATGGGCTGCCCGGGCTGATGGCTGGAGGCACACAGGATGCCTTCAACACACGCTTTCATATATAACTACCTTTTTCATTAGCACAAACGTGTGGCTAATCTTTCTGGAAACTTAATGCATACCTACATCTCTTTGAAAAAGAGAAGATTGAAACGAGGAGGGGGAATGTCTACTTCAAAAACACCCTGGAAAAATGCTTCTTTTTTTTTTTCCTCTTTTTTTAATGTGTTTCTTTTCTGTGCTTGTGAGGCAGCTCAGCCACACCAATTTCATTATCAAGGTGGTGCAAATCAAAAAATAACATTTGAATTATTTTGATCATGATAAACCCAATTGTTTTGAAAGTAAATTACATCTGAAAGTCTCTCCAGAATGCACTTGCAAATTCATAGGAATACCATTAAAATACAGCATTAATTAACATCCACTTTTATAAAGTGCTTCTAATATTGTGTAAACAAGCAAGAATTGAAAAGCTTATTTTTAACTTGTATCTGCATACGCAGTGCGATCACAGTGAGTTACAGAAACACCCAAATAGCACTGGGAAATGAATTTTCACAGTTTGTTTCTGGTTGAAGACACACCAAAGTACCTGTCTTTAATTTGAGTAGCTGTGAACAAAAGGTACTTGCCAGCTTGCTTAGCATCATGTTTATATGCTCATGTCAGTTCAGCCATGGCCGGAATACTGATATGTCAATATTTGTTAGCCAAAATGGTAATAAGTAACTGACTTGAAATAACTTAAGACAATCAGAAGCAATAGTGCAGCACTGTATTGGGTTAAATCTGACCGTGCCATATTTTATCTCTACGAAAATGAAGCCAATTGGGTGGCATGCTGTGCAGTCCACGTCCGGCATCGAAGAATTTGCAACGGGACTTCGGGCTGTGAGGAGAAACGTGTTTAAGCACCAGGCAGAGTGCTGCAGGCACAGGTGGGCTGCAGGGACAGGCACGTCCCAGCCTGGTTCTAACTTAACGTGGAGAGCAGCATCAAAACTGCTCCAATTTCACTTTGTCTGCTGGAAGTCCTGGAGGTTACGGCTTATCACAAAGACAGGAGGAAGACATCTAATGGTCAAACCTAGGTGCTGGTAACATCCGTGCTGGTTTTACTGGTTACAACCTCCTTTCAGTATCTGAAGTCCAACACAATATTCCATGAAATAAATGTTATTTCGTTCTTTTATCAAATTCATCTGGCATTGGAGGTAAAATGTGTTGAAGGATTTAGGGAGAAACAAAGAAACTCAGAATGACTCAGAGAAAGAAACTCCTTCACCTCTCCTTTATCTTGTCATATATCATTTTGAGTTCATCTCTCTCTCTCGTATTCCAGGTGACTGCTATAGGATTACATTCAGTACATGTGCAGAGTTTGGCCCAGCATCACATGAGACACATCATCATTTTGTATACTGCACCACGGGTTAAAACTATTGAAAGAAAACCAAAATTTATTGTATGACTGTTATAAAAGACTCACAAGACACTCTGCACTTCATTGCTGTGCCAGAGAGCAGTCAGTAGTGGGGAGCAATTGTACCCACTGGATCACACCCAGGAAACATCACAGAAACCAATTTGCCAAGATACCTACAGCACTGAACATTGTTTTCTGGGTTCAGCTGAGTTCATGCAGGGGCTCTGAATATATGTTTCCAAAGGGCCATGGATGCAAGGAAGCCTTCCTGTATCTCTCTCACAGCTTAGAGGTCACCATCATGTCCTGAGTTATACTGACACAGAAAGGAAAGGACCACTGAAGGATTAAGATTGCAGGCACCCCTGACTCAAGGTCTTCAATCCAGAAGACCAGCAAAACATCTGCTTCACACCTGCTCCAGGCAGCAAAACACTTATCAATAACAAGCATTAATAATTACAAACAGCAGCAAACTGTGAGAAAATAGGACAAAGCGGTTCAGGGTGATTTACGACTCTTGAATACTATAACAGCAGGGGAATTATTAGGGGAAATATTTACCCTTAGCATATATTCCTATTGCAGTGGTAATAGTAATAATGTGATGGTTGTGATGCTCCAAAGATAAAACAAATACATAGTTTGTAGGTGGAGAGAGTGCCTTTTATTACATCAACTAACGATACCCGAGAAAGGCAAGCTTTCAGTATGACAGGCCCTTCTTCAGACTTCAGATGTAATAGCCATCTTCAAGACACCACTATAGAAGCATGACATGATGCTTTAAAGCAGTGCTCGTTCCTAAGACCACTCAAGGACTCCTTCAGAAGCTGCAGGTCTTCCAAAGCGATCCAGGAAACGCCAAAGCACTTCTGTACATCTCAAAGGCCAAAAATACCCCTTCCTGCCGTGAAAGAGCAATAGAAACTGATTTTGCTTTTTTTTTGGCTGAGCACCTTCCAAGCTACATGTTTAGGTGATTATCCTTCTGCATTTTAAAGAGTAATGTTTACTGAACACTTACCAGGAAATTGCAGTTTGCTAGGAGTTTGGTTTTCCTTCATGAAATGCTGCAATAACGAGTATCAAGAAACATTCAACTAATTGATGTCAGGAAGAATGGCTCACAAGTACATTAGAAGTTTGACATTCATAAGTGGTTCTAAGCAGTGCCTGAGATGCAGCCCAGGGATTTTAAAGGCGGAAGGAACAATTCTTAGCCTCGTCCCTATAGTAACAAAAGTCCTCTCAATTTGGCGTGGTTGCTCTTGACTCCATAGACTGCACTGTGCAGGACTGCATTAGCGTAGGTTTCCCCCGTGCAGATTCACAATGCTGAGAAGAAGGGCGATGGAAAAGCCATTTGGCATTGCTGTGGCAGGAAGAATATCTTTATGCAGATAGAAACCCCCATGCATCAGCTAAATCAGCTTTCAGCATCCCTTGTATCCCCAGAAAAACACACAATTTATTTACCCCAAGCTCCTGTCCTAAAACTTGGCGTGTCCCCCCCAGGAATGCTAAATGAGCTGAAACCTTGACTGTGCTGAGGACAGTATAATCTGTAGATGAAATATTCTGACCTTGAATTTTACATTCTTCTCCATCTCTTCATGTTTTCTACACCACATTTTCTTATCTCTAAGCCAGGGCACAATGCATGGCTGCCAGTTTAGACCCGTAGGTTTCTCAGCAGCGATCTCGCTGTGCAACCTCTGGACAAGCCGCTTTTCTCAGCCCTCCGTTCATCTCGCCTATCAGTGAGCACACTGACACCTGCTTACCCCACAGAGGAGTCACGAAGTTGGTTTGTATATAAAGAGATCCAAAAATGGGAAATAAAAAGGAAATGCAAAGCGATGCCACATTTCTTATTTAAAATGAGTGGGTGACAAATTGCTCATCAGATTGTACAATTTGGGTTGCTCTTGCTTGCTAATTAACCAGTCTGACATGATGTTGCCTCCCTCTTGCATCCAGCCTGCCTCTGAACTAATCAGGGTTCAATGACAGCATCACTTATCCCAGGACACATTCCAATAATTAAGGTTTGGAGGACATCTTGCAAACTCCATCATGTACCAGTACGATTTTCTCTCCCTCTACTGCTGCATATCTGACATGTGACAAGACAAAGCCCTGCTCTCATATACATAACAGCAGGATGCTTTCCCACCTTTTAATGGCTGACTGAATTTCTTCCCCAGCAACTCTGACAGTATGAAAGTGCACTGTAAAAATGACTGTGTCTTGAAAAGTGAAACCTCACAGTCTCCGGACTTAGGAACAAAAAAACCACTGTTCTTACAAGCTGCCTCTATTCCTAAATACACTCCCATAGATTTTTTTTATAGAGCAGGAATACACGATCCCAATAGCTGTGTTTTACTGCCTACACTCTTTTCCTTACTGCTACATTGCCTCATTTAATTTCCACAAGTAGAAGAACGTTCTGGCGGTGTGCTGGAAAGGAAGCAGAGGTAAGGGCACCTCATGCTTGCCTGGAGAGAGGAGACAAGCCAGTAAGAATCCCTGCCACTTGATTTCATTTTAAACCTTCATATGCAGAAGCAACCCCAAATTGAATGCTGAGCTTTCCACTGCTGCCTGCCCACAGTATCTTCATTAACACTGACAGAATGCTTCTGAATTTCCCACTTGTAACTGGCACCTCTCCTCTGGTTTTGTAGCTCCAATTTAATGGGGACTCACAGGCCAACTAAGCCCATTTGCCCCAGGCTTGTAGGGACCAAACATGAACGTTGGCTGGTCATTCCTTCAGTCTTCCCCTGAGAGAAGCTGCCCCGTGAGCCAAGCAATGGGCAGAAGCACAGCCCCTGTCTGAGCTGCACACCTGGAAAATGGCAGGAGCAGCTCGATCTCAGCACGAGATTACAACACAACAAAGAAACAACAGCAAACAACCGCCTGCATTCTACCTCCACAGGAAACTTCAGAAAGGTTCCGTTTTTTTACAAAATGTAGTTAAATGTGCAAGGTCATACCTAGCTTTCCTCAGAGTACCGCTCTGAGAGCAGCTACAAATACCTTTCTTTCTGCAACTGCAAGGTCCCAGTGAGCAGCCCTCTGGAAAAGCAGATGGAGAGATCATTTATTTTCTCTCGGTGCATGATTCTGAAGCACTATTTTCATCAGTATCAGAAATAACAGAGAAATTCTGGCTCTGATTCCATCAGAATCATGTTTTGCTGTTGATTTCAATGTAGTCTCAATCCTGCCCATAATACAATCAAGTCAGACAACCACCTTCCCTGCAACTCTGTGGGTAACTTTCAACACAACAGCAAATTCTTCAAGAATATTTTACATTTTCTCTCCTGCCTTGGTGGGACTGATCTCTGAGCTTTTACTTCGGGTTCTCAGCCAATAAACCTTAACTGGTTTGTAAAAATGTACGGTTTTGCTTTACCTGCCTCATCTGAATAAAAACCACCCCAACTGCAACTTCTTGAAAGAGTAAGCTTTATATCCATGGGAACTGGAAGAATACAGCAGAGTAGCGTAACGCTGTAAGTGGGTATTTGCCATAGAAAAGATCAAATGTATCAACTTCTGACATGAAATATAGGAATATCAATAGGATTCGGTCAATATGTGTCTTATGTTTACAAGAATGGAACTTGTTCAAGCTGCTGAGTCAGATAATGAAGAGAACTAAGTGAGCAGATTATTAATTCTGTGATCTATCATATATTCATGATACCTATACAGCACTACTGCAGAAATATGCACAGTCACAATCTTTGCCCGTAGCTCATCTGCTTCTTTTCATAGTACCTACTGTTACAATAAGTGGCATAATAAAATGAAATATTTATTTTCTGGCAAGAGAGGCATGGATTGCGTTAGGATCATATCCAATACGGTTACGTTCGAACCGTGCAGCAGTGGATGCGAGTGTAAGCGACACTGCCTTGCATCGAAATACAAGGCAGAGCACCTGCAAATGTCTGTGCAGTTGTTAAAACTTTGTAAATTACATTGCTCTGAGAGCAGTGTTTTACACAGCGGGCCGCCACTGATTCCAATGTATTTCATCATCATACTGCAGAAATCAGGGAGGAGAATATTTCCTATAGACAGGATATGATGATGAGGGACGGTTCCTTAGATAGTGTGAATCAACATACCCCAACAGACTGACGCGATACCATCCCACACTACATATATCTTATCTCTACAGTTCCTACCAGGCACTTGAACTACAACTGCCAAGATGCAAAAAATAACAGAAGACATTTTGGTGCCCCAAAGTTCTCCTAATTGAGCTCCACACGACAGGCAGAAAATGTGAGTAAGACTTTGTAGGAGCCTGAGCAGCCCTGTCCCATGCCAACACAGCTCAGGTGAGGTGCCCTGGAGTGCCCCTGCTGCTGCAGCCCTGAGCACACAGCTACTGCCTCCAGTTGGAGTCAGGAAGGATTTCTTCTCCACCATCTTCCACACCATCAGGTATTTGCTTTCTTCTGCTTGAAAAAAAGTGCTACAAAACCTCCGTTTCAAATATGACTTTCAAGGTCACACACATAAAACGTACAAAAAGCACATTTTTGTTGATGGAATGGCCTTTTGCTAATGAGGTAATTAGTGATATTACAGCAGAAAAAAAGGAGGGGATTTCTTTCTCCTTTTCTCCCTTTCCGCAAACCCAGTGAAGTGGCAAATTTTGTCGCGTTTGCTGTATGTGCACAATATTTCAACCCGCGCCACAGAGTAATGTGCTTTTTGAGTAGCTATTGTATTTGCTGAAACTAAGTTATAATAATTTGATGACTAGGAACAAGATTAATTCAATGAACTACAATTCTCATGACAATTGCAAAATACGGTAGGGGACAGAGTTAGAACGAACAGAAATGTTTAGGGCATCATCAGCGAGAAGCCCGAGATGGAGCAATATCCAGCAAGGATATTAGGGGTCATATCTCCTGAGATGCAGCGAGGTAATAAGTAAGTTTCTCCATAGGAAAACCAGGAGCCGCAATGAAAACTATCATCAGAGGAAGCATGAATATATATACAAAAGAAGAATGAAAAACAGTGAAAGATATAATTACATTAAATTATAGCAACTGCCATGTAAAAGTACCAATGAAAGTAACAAAAAGAATTGTCATTTCCTTTAGAAATGATGTTTGATAATATCACAGAGTCTTCACATCTCCTCACACATGGAGATGTGCCAGTTATCCAACATCTAAGGGGAAAACAAAGAGCCCCATTCCAGCTTCAGTTACAGTACAATGGGGAACAGCGCCTGCCTTGTCACTTAGGATGTGACAATCAAAACCAAAGCTTCTGACTGATCTTCCAGGAGGTCTTTTTTCTTTTTTAAAGCTGTGGCATCCGGTGCAGAGACATGGACCTCTTGTGCTCTCTCACAGTATAAATAATAACCAACTCACAACATAAATAACCACCAATTACACAGGAAAGAATCTTTCCAAAATGGTCTGCCGTTAACATTTCCATAGTGTAAGTATATAGGACCAACTATAGACCAACTATAAGCGATACGCACATATGTTATGTGAAGGCCTGATACTCACTGAAGATAAAGCATTTTTCAATTGCATGTACCAGAGAAATGGAATCTGGAGATGTAGAGATAGTTTGCTGAAGTTGTGGAAGGAGAGAACTACAGCAGAAGAAATTAACCAAAGAAGTGTTGGCAACAAAAAGTTCTGTTCCAAATCAGAATAAAAGCCCAACTTCTGACACTCCATCATTAAATAAAAACAAAACGAGAGAGAGAAAAAAGATCACTTTCCCCAGATCTGATGTTAACTGTTATGGCACCTGCTGGGATGTGGGATCCATGGGATATGATTCTGCATTATAGTTTTACACAGATGTTATTTATGTACGAGATCGTTCCGTTCCTTCTTTTGGAATCATTCTGCATGAAAGGAAGAAATGAATGCAGGTAGAGCACGTGTTGCTGCGCTGAGGTCCCACACAGCTGCAGAGCCCGTGCCCGATAACAGCAGCACAAAGCACAAAGGAATAAAAGATCAGGACGACAGAATCTGAAGCCCTCTCTATCATAGCGCCTTAAAGGTAACACATTGAAACGTGCAAAGTCTGAATAGCAAAACTAATAGAGCTGTTCAAATTGGTTTGCTTAAAACTCTTGGCTAGCCTGTTTCTTTTCATGGCAAACAGTGAATTTCAGGCATCCATCGGTGGATGTGCTGTAAAATCCAGCACAGGGAGAACACAGAACACTTACAGCAAAGCACAGAGCTCCCGCGATGGACCTCAGGCCTCACCGCCAGACCTCCTGTGCACCTGCACAGAACCACGGATCCTTTTGGATTGAACAGAACCAAACCCATGGATTCAAATGTTAGAGCAGAGTCAGGAGCTGATGGAGATATACCCAGCCATGGTGGTATTTGCTAAGATGTGAGGTCACCGTTGGTATGCAGAGCAGCTGTCCGGACTGCTGCACAGTTGGTTCTGTTTACAAAAAAGTATTGAGGCGCAGTGGAAGCCAGGATAACTTAATATAACTCAGATGAAATCAGCGCAATTGTGCCCGTTAATTCACACATTCTGCAGTGAGAATATGCTAACAACAGGATTAAGAGCGATGCCCATTCTTCAGCTGCTACAGAAATAACGGACCCTCTAATTTACTGATTCAAACCCCACTTACTCTGCTTTAGAGAAGAATGCATTGGGTTGCACCTATCCACCAAATCAGGAGATAGTTATTATTAATTTACTTTTTATGTACTTTTATTGTGATGGTTGATAGCAAAACTTAGGAAGAGTGTAAGGTCCCACACAAGGAGCTGTGAAAAGATCTCCCAGAATTCAGAAAAACGGCATTGTTAATAGACTACTCGTAGTGAAGGGAGAAAACATAGTGTCAATCATGCATGCTGACAGGGTGCAATTAACCCAGCATCAAATTGTAGAGAGATGGATGGGACCAGATGGTCCTGTTATCCTAACAAAGGATTGTACAGCAAGTGTCCTTTGGAAGAAAAAGCGTTTTTTTAACACAGACCTTTGGAACAAAAAAGATAATGTGAACTAAAGAGATATTACAGAAGGAGGAAACTAGCAAATGATGTTTTACATACGAATTCCAATAGTTAATGATGTGCTTTCTATACAAACACATATTAATTTTGGTCGTGCTGACGTCTACTGAAATGTACCCAAGAAGGATGGTCTCTCACAGTATTGACACCAGACTGAATCACTGACCACAGTCAGGAATGACCCAAAGTCTTGCTGCTCCCCCCCACAAGGATACATTTCCAGGAGAGGGGAAAGGTTGGCAACACAGAATGCTGCAGCAATTAGCACAGTACTCGTTAAATACTAAAGTACCAAGTAATAATAACTGATGTTCTGATTTAAAATTATATACTTGAATATATTGACAAAATTGTAATACTAGTTATGTTTCCAATATCTATCTAAGGAGAATGACTATAGTTTCCCTAAGGAAGTTTTAAATCTTTGTAGCCTGAAAAATGTACAAAGGGGACTTATATAGGAAGAGAAATACGATCTGTAATCACCCAGTGAAGCACTGAAGAAAACAGCCTCCTCAGATTCCCTTCACATGTAAGGCTAAGGAACGTTCGTCTCCAGTCAGCAGTTCTGTATTTTCTGTTCTTAAAATAAAACAAAAAACCATCACCACCACCAGCAAAAGGAACAACAAAACCCGACCTGAGGAGAGCACACAGCAGTGCCTCAGTGAGCTGCACGCTGCAGATCTGTACACTGCCCTCCTGCACAACGGTATGAGTTTGTGGTTATTTTCATACGTCTAAGAAACATAGAGAGCAGCAGAGTTTAGAAACCAAAGGGCCCTCCCCTTATTCCTTCTTATGCCTCAGGTTGATATGGAGGACTCAGAGTTTATCTGACTCACCCTATATACCAAATATGCTTTAATTTTGGCATCACACTTCCCTTCTGTTATGCCCAAGCCCCATTCCATTCCAGATCTATTTTCAATCCCGCCCTGCAGATGCTGAGCCATTCCTTTCCATCCCACCCCTTGAGGTGCGTTGCACTGCATCTGAATTTTTCTGGCAGAGGGATGAAGAATCTCCTCTCATACCTCCCCGGGTTTTGCGTTATGATTCCCTTCCCCTTCTAAATGCAACAAGAACTCGACTTGCGCAAGCGGCTGCAGAATTGGCTTCCCTTTCCTCCTGTGACATCATCTCATACAAAGCCAAAGGAAATGTTTTGCAACGTAGATCAACGCTACCACGACTAAAATGATCCAGTCTGAGGAATATCATCAGCTCTCTTCCAGCTAAGGAAATTATAACAGATCTAATCAGCAGATAGAATACAGCCGTAAAAAATGCACATCAGCATACCTTAACGAAAGTAAAATCAATCTTGGAACTTTAATATCCCCCTTTCTTGGACCTAAATGGGCCCCTTTGGAAAACTATTTTATTGTTTCTCATTAAATTAGAATTGTGCTGAGATGCCACTATCTACTATTTCCTATTATTATTAATGTAAAAAGTAAAAACAAAACTCACTGCATATTCAGCATTTCCCTGTTAAAACTAAAAGGGAAGAAAATCTGAATTGTGGCTTTTTTCCCCTTAACTCATGCTAATTTAAAAACAAAGTTCTTCACTTTTTCCCCCTCAGTTTGCATCTGTATTTAAAGATAGCAATATTTTCTAATAATTAAAAACCTTTAATTTATTGGGTTATTACTTCCGCCCTACATTAACAGCTCTTACAGAAACAGCTCAGAGATATCACACATGTGCATGTGCTTCATTCCTCTCTCATTAACCTCAGAAACACACAGCAATTTCTAGGCAGCTCTGATTACACCACTGGATCTCCTTTCCTTCCCAGTGGCTTGCAGTACCATGGTGTGTCCCACGTCAGCTGCCCACTGAAATTTCAGCTTTTGTGACCCTCTTTGCATTTAGCAGCCATCATTATGAAGAGCAGCTTGTTGTGTATCATCGTTTACATATTAGCGTATGTTCCGTTAATGAACGTTAATACTTTTATGTAGAGTTTGCTCAGGGCAGAATGCTTGAATCATGCTATTACATTTATCAGGAGCACAGAAAGCAATGGAGATATACATATTGATAAGATACAATTCTCCCACTGTACACTCCCCGTGTACTCTTAACAACGCAATAGTAGGAATCCATGCCTTGGTGTGCCCAAAGACTTTGTATTTCCTACTGAACACAGGTCTGAAGTCTTCCAGCCTTTTTTTTTCTTTCTTATTTAACAACACGGAACTGAGCATGAGTCTGGGCATGCAGAGCTGGAGAAAGAGGGAAAGCAGTGACTTCCTGGGGCTCGCTCTGAAGCCACAGTTCTACTGCTGAACTCTCTCTTCAGGATCACCATCATGATCTCAAAACCACAGCCTGACCAAGTTCACTCATGCTGATGGAGAAATCCGCAGCCACTCTATTTTTTAATATCAATACCTACAAACTCCCTGAGCTCTGCCATGGGGAGAGGGCAGCTCTGGCTTGCACTGCTTATCCCTAACAGATCTGCGCTGCTGCAGCTGCTGGTTCCCTGTCTGGTAGAATCTGTCTTTGGGGATTCCCCCTCCTTCTACAGAAGTCAACATCTCCTCCAGTTTAGAAGAAACTTTCCAAGAGATGCATACTGCTTCTTATCGCCTTTTCAGGCTGTTAAGAGCACACTGGAACATCTGTAACATACAATATAATGGAAGTTCATTAGTGCCTAATCCACAGTTTTCCATGGCAGCGTGCCACAGAATTTCTGCCTGAGTGACCCCGACAGGCAGCAGTGTGGTCATATGGAGTTTTTAACAAGTGTCAGGAAAGCTGAAGTACTCACGTACCCCTCATGTTACTTCTTGGCATCGCTACCCACCAGAGATGAAAGCATGAAATTGAAATGTCTGCTCAGAGAAAAAAAGAAGTCTCACCTGGGCTGAGCGTGAGGGGATGAATGACTCAAGAAATGTGCATGAGGATTAGGTTAAATCCCCTCCAACTCGCCTGCTCAAATCCAGCAGGGGTCAATGGGAAATTATTGCTACTTGACATCCGCAAAGGCATACGCTTTGAAATAGGCTTTGTAGTTGCCTTTGGGGATGAGATACCAACGACATTAGTTGCCGGCTTCACGAAAAGGTGACTGCATTAGTATTTATTATGTCTGGTGTTGACACCGTGCCCTGTGTGACAGGACATGAGGAAATCGAGAGGGACTGCATCTCTCGGCTTCAAGCACTGAGATGTGGGGCAGTGGAGACAGGAGATGCCTGATAACCAGGGCAGAAACATGGTGATCCATATGGCTGAAACAAGCTGGTAGAGTGCCTGATAGAAACCGGCACACTGCAGCCTTCTGGTGCGCATTCCAGGCACACAGCAGACGTGTCGGCCTCCAGATGCAGTCAGTATCCCATAACATCAGCTTGTAGAGATACTGCATATCCGCTAGAGTAGGGAACAAATGACGTTTGAGTTATTTGTTAATTACAAGTGCACAAAGAAAGCACAGATTTGGCCTTGCACTGTATGTCCCGTGCCTATTTACAAATACTCACATTTTAAAACTATCATTACTGTGATTTTGGTGGCAAGATTACTTTTTAAAATATTTATAGACTATTCTAGCTGATTTTTTAAAAATGAATCTATGTCTGTCTTTGACCAAATGACTGCAATAACTGTAAGGAAAAAAGTTCTTTTTCTCCCTCTTTTTTTCTTTTTTCTTTTTTTTTTTCACTCTTACGCTTCACTGAATAATTTGTATTAAGTTATGCTTTAAATCAGCATTTTCTCAAATTGAAGAACAACTGATGCTAAAGTATATGGCAGATTATAATACTTGTAATTTGCATAAAAATAAAACCCCTCAGTTTATCACTAGTGTTCTTTCTAGCGAGGATTTCAAAAACCAGTGGTTAGGAAATATTGTTGGTTTTCAGACCACACTTCATCTAATTACACGAAAGCATATCCGAAGAATTGCAGGGGTTCATGGAAGAGATAATCAAATCACAACCATTCAGAATGAGAGAGATGCTCGGTGTGGAACTGCTGATACAGCAACTTAATTACAGCAGTTGAACAGCAAAAGAGTAAAGTTCACCAATAGATGCCACAGGTTTAACACTTCTGAGTACAGAAAATCATACAGAAATTGAAAAACTAACCAAAGAAAAGCAGGTGTATGTGTGAGATGGATTTCAGGATGTACATTGATTATGTTAACACCATCATAGAGAAAAACAGTTCCCAAATGCTCCAAGTGACTGTTCCAAATTGGGAACATTCCGAATTGTTAATCTCATTAGAATCTGAGCCCACAGGGGCCTGCACAAAAAGCATGTGGACTGGCATTCAAACATCCCCTGGGCTTGGGCTACTACTGGTGGTCATGGACCACCTCATACAGCTCCTAAATCAAAAGCCAGAGAACATGTGATGGATGCACTGAGGCAATCAATGTAAGCATATATATATATATGTAAGCATTATATATATTACATATATATATATGTAATGTAAGCATTATAAAGGTTATGTTCTATGAAAACAAGGAATTTTATGATGAAGTGAAATATTTTTCTTACATGAATCAGATTTTTTTAACCAAAACTCCATTTAAATGGAGTAAGCCTTTTCTTCTCTCATCAAAGACAAGCACTGTTACTGCTATTTAAGTGACAGAGGAGTTGGATGGAGCAATTCCCATACAATTCTTTGAAATGCTTATATTGCTTCTCCTATTGTTTTTGTCAGTCCTAAACTTAACGTTGCATTTACATGGGTTTCTTCCATCAATGGCATTTACATGGCCTGTGACCTAAGCTGTGTGCCAGCAGCAGACATCATTCCTATTATTTCACCCTAAGCTCTGTTAAACCTGGATAACTCAGTCGGTCGCAGCTTACAGGTGCTGTAACTTGACTTCAGCTCAGACTTGCACACCACACGTTTTACTCATAACCATGCAATATTAAATTCAAAAGTTTTGGTGGTTCAAGCACT
>PPHD01000961.1:0-18172 GCA_002909625.1 Bambusicola thoracicus
TTTTTTTTTTTTTTTTTTTTTTTTTTCAGTAGTGCGTTAGGAACTGTGTCCTTATAGATGCCCTATAACTGTAACATTAATTTGGTTTTATATTTAAGGATTTTTTTTTTTTTTTCTGGCAGTCGTAAAGGTACATTATGAAAGAAATTAAATTCCTTCTTCTATTTTGTGTGTGTGTTTTACAGTGATTTTTTCAGCTCTGCTAATTGTGGAAAAGGAAGAATTAAAGCAATGCTGCAGGCACTGACTGGACTACAGTTTCAGCTCAGAGGAAAGGTACGGGATCAAGAGTGGACAGAGAAATACTCTCAAGTAGAAGCCCATGCATGTTATCCACAGTGCCACATGCCAGTTTCGCAATACCCTGGGTTCAATGGATTTTTGCCAGTGGGAGCACAGTTTTCATCAGACAAAGCTCCAGCGATCTCTGAGGTACCTATGTTACCAGAAGACATTTACAAAGACTATTTCTGAATGCTGTTATTCTTAATTGTAACATAATTAGCTCATTTTTGAAGAACATCTACATGAAATCCAGGAGGGAGGTGAGGGATAAAGCTGTCGGGGTTAATATTTTCTAAAAAAATATATAGGACAAGCAGATGCTAGACTATTAACTAGGTCTTATACCTATTCTGTCTAAAAAATATGTTCCTTGAATTGTTAATCTTAGGACTGACTCTCTGATGATCTAGGGCTGACAACATACTCCATCTTCCTTTTGGACAGTAGAATGGCCCTAGATATTTAAGTGTCACACAGCATTTACAGACAGCAACCAGGGAACAGGAATGGAGCTGAATTCTTGCTCCCTCACCCTCTGGGGGCCAGGCAGCTTCACATGATGCCAAGAGAGAGGAGATGCTGCCTCCTAGTAGATCTGTGCCTGCTAGGTGTTTGTAGCACTGAAAAACATTGAAGTGGGAAGTAAATTAGGTATTTCAGATACCACATGGTGGCAGCTGTTGATAAAGGCTGATACCAGTTTGTTTTTTCATTTTTTAAACAGAAGAATGCTGAACAGCAGCAAGTGGACCATCCTAGTAGTCATTTCATAGCTGTTACATCAGGAATGTTCTGATAGCTTGATGTCTGATATGTTGACCGTTTCTTTCTCATTTAGCAGTGGGAAAGAAAAGTTAAGCAGAGATCCAGCTTCTATTCGACTTCTGAATCCAAACAGTGAATATTTTAAGCATTTTTCTCACTGCTAATAAACTTTCCTTCCAGTTCTTGCCACTCCCTTTCTCTTCTGGTCTACCTCTACTCTTCTGTTCCTCCAGTATTCCTCAACGTAGCCTGGAGAAAAGAAGTTGAAGAAAAATAATAAAGTTTTTATTTATTCCTTACAGAATTTCTGCCCCTGTGGGCATTTGTCTGCCTGTCTGGCTAATGTGCTGTAATGAATCTACTCACTGCCATACATATACATATCATCCTATCAATCAATGAGAGGAAATGCTGAGTATGGTGAGCACTAACAAGAGCTCAGGAGGGTCAGTACACCAGAGCACTACACTGGCATGCTACTTTCCCTACAGGCTGCTTTATCTGGAGGATAATAAATCAGGCAGCATGTAGTTGGCACCATGTTTTCTTGCCAATCTTTCTACCTTGGCAAAAGGACATTCCTATCTCAACACTTAGGACAGTGCCATCCCTTCTCTGGATCTTGATGAAAGGCGATGTCCTCCTAACGTCTTTGGAGTCCCTGAGTTAGATGTGGAAGGTTGGGCTGCTGGAGGAGCCTGTTTGCAGAGATTAGCAGTGATCAAAAGGTGCTGAAGAGCCCATGGGAATTGCATTTTGCTGGCTGGAAATCAAAAGGCAAAGAGATATGGGAAAACATGAAGAAAAAGTAAGGAGGAGAATGTAGGAAAAGGGAAGCAAGGGAGAATGGGAAAGAGAATATGAGAGCGAAGAAAGATGGAAGAGGGAAGAGGGAAAGTGAATACGAGAGAGAGAATATAAGAGGGAAACTGAAAGAATAAGGAGAGGGAGAAACTGGAAAAATTAAGGAGAAGCCTCTATATTTTCCAGGAGGGTAGGTCAACTTAAAGTACCAGGAGTAGTACAAGAGATCACAGAATCATGGAATTGATGTCTTATTTTCTTCTGCAGTACTTGTAAGAAATATAAACTAAGCAACCTTGGCTTAGCAAACATCTGTACTGGAGATTTTGGAAGAAAATCCAGAGGAATGCTGGATGCCATTTGTAACCCAAAAATGAGATTTCTGATTTTCAAGCTGTGGACAAGGCACAATTCTTACTCTCCATGATTACACTCTGATGCCCTTTTCTGAACATTGTTTCACTATCGTAGTAAAGCTACTCTTAGATACTGACTAGTAACACCTTTTTAGGGAAAATCTATTTTATTTAGGAATCGCTTTTATCAAATATTAGTTTTGGTTAAAATTTTAACGTTTTTTCTTCTTCAAGCAATCAAAGTGAACAAATTTTGTGGTATTTCAGGTGACCACTTAACTTGATCCCTCCCCCACTTTTCAATGGATATGTTTGAGTGGAGGTTAAAGATACGTAAATTTTAACATGTGTATATCCTTCTCCAGCCTCTCCCTTCTCAGTGGCATGCCTCTATTGTGAGAAATATACTGTGTGGGAGGAAGATTATGCACACCCCTTGTAAGGACCGCTGACTTCTTATAAGTAAAAAAAAGCAATATTGTATTAGAATAATTATTGCTAAAACAAGCAGTCATTGCTAAGATATTTACACCCAGAACACGATATTAACTGGTGTAAGGTGTTATGACTGGAAGAACTCCTCTGTTATGACAATATTTATAAGTATTAAAAAGTCATCATAAATTACACAAGAATGGATAATATGGGACTTCACCAAGAAGAAAGGAAATGCAATTTATGGAAAATTAACTTTGTCAATCTAACTTTTTGACTGGTTTGATTAGATTTCAAGTTTGGTTGATAGGGGTAAGTTTGTTAATATCATATAGTCAGGGTTCTTCAAAGTGTTTAATTAGTTTCTAAAATTAACTTGCCATGCAATAATCAGATTAATAAAAAGAATAACCAATAGATGTGAAAAAGAATTTGGAAACTGAGGAACATTCCTGTTTTGAATGTATCCCTTTGGAGTAGCCAAATAATGAATTTTTCACTCAGTACTACCTAAATATGTTATCAGCCAATGAAAGCTGCTTAAATTTTAGGTAACTGTTGCTGGAGGACAGGAAATGAGTATATATACCATTGATGTAGAGTAATAGGTGTCTTTTCAGACTGTAAGCACAACTAAGTAGCATATATATTGTAATAAGAGTTAAAACAACTGCACCACCAGAAAATTCATGAAAAGCTCAATCGGTCCATATCAGAGTGCAGGACTTTGTCCTGAGAACCTATAACTTTGTCAAGGACCTGGGAATTAGAGAGCTCGATCAGTTGGAAATGAGTTGCCAGCACGGCACTGCAGCTAAAAGAATTCTTAATTAATTAACTAATTAATTATGTATAAATTTATATTAATAAATCAAACAGGACCAGTGTTATTGTTTTCCCCGTGTGTTAGGTGTTGATGAGATCATTACAAGATGCTGTATCAAAGCAGTTTAATATACCCACTCTACTACTTCTGTATGAGTTACTAGAAAAAACATCATTTCAGTGACCTAGGACACTGAGAAGGCTGGGAGGCAAGTTTCTCTCATGCTGAACCATAAATGATTACATTTCTGTCTGGAATAGTTCTTTTGAAGCTGCTGGGCCTTAATACTCTTAGAAAGTTTCTGTAGGCAACACTCTGTATTTAGAAACACAACAAGTCTAGTTCACGTATTTCTAGGAAGGAAAGTCTTTTCAGGCTTTTTTACAACATTCTAAAATTGGCAGACATCTGTTATACTTAAAAGTCTTGTGCTGCTTACAGTATATATCCTGTTTAGGATTGTCTCATTTTCCCAGTATCTGTTTCACTGACAACTTCCCTGCTCCTCTTCTGAAGTTCCCTGTTGGTTGCACTGACTGCCCACATTTTACATAACAATTCAAACACTTCCTAAAGCTGATTTTTTTGGTGTTGTTATTTGTTTTAAGTGAATAGCTACATAATTTGACAAATTGCAGTACACTGTCTGAAAGAATAGAATGGCAGTAGTTTACTACTCTTGCACAAATAGAACATATGAAAGCATGAAGATGAGGAGTATATCCAAGAACATCATTTTCAGATGGAGGTATATATCTCATCTGTTTCTCTCTAGGCTGTGTAATATGTTGGTAGATCTTTGCTGTAGGCCACAACTCATGTTTAAATGAAATATTGTCTGCACACAGGAGCATAAGGATGCTTAAATTAGAAGTGACCACTTTTACATCTGAAATAGATGCCTTGGTAAATTTTGTTGGCAGCAATAGTAAGCAGGTCTTTTAAGACCCCATTTATCTAGCTTATCTTAGGCTTTCAAGTAAGATGGATTGCACCATCAAAGTCCCTTTTCCCTCCCTTGTTGACAGAAAAATATATATAGAAAATTAGCTTGGATACATGCATGTTAATTTTCTCACACACAAAAAATGTCAAATGAATTCCACCTCCAAGTTTTTTGCTTCAGAGAAAGGATAGAAGTTTTGAACTTTCTTGATTCTACTTTAAAATTATCTTAGGAGCTGATGCTTGAGGGTTAAAATATAATTTTATGTCAAATTACTGCAAGTAACGTAATTGAGGTTGTTATGATTTTTTAGTCTTCCTGAACTACTTGCTGAAAGAATCTAGCAGCACAACTGCCTGTATTTCAGTGAATCCACATAGATTTATTCACGGTAGTTATTTGAAATATATTACTTTTTAGTTTCGCGAACTATAGTGTTATCATTTTTTTAATGCAATACATTTAGTATTGATATTCAATCTTTTTGTTATTTATTATTTATTTGGTATTTATATTATGAGAAAGAGCATACAGAGAAGAAGAAAGGTGGAAATGAGGTGAAGAGAATCAGAAATAAGAGGGAAAATAGAAATGGGAAGGAGAGCAGAACACATTTTGGAAGATCTGGAAAGAGGAGGAGTAGAACAGAGAGCAAAATGTAGGGGTAAGTGGGAAATAAATAGATCTGTGTAGGATTCTCAGGCTCACTCATTATTTTGTAGACTTTTGTAATATTTCTTCTTTTCTTCTCCTTTTCAAACTTCACAGACTTCATCTTTTTAACCTTACAGTGTATAAAGTCCACAGTCACCATTCTTCCTCCCATATACCTCATCATTTTTGTCATTTTTTTAGACCTTTTTATTTTCGCTATGTCTATTCTTGCACACACCTCTTCACATCTGAGCACAGCTGTTGACCTACTTCTGTGTGATAATTCCTGTAACATGGAAATCACTGATGTCTCTGCTACTGAGAGAGTAAGTTCAGCGGGTCCATCACCTTCATCAGCTGAAGGAAGCGTTAATGCTGGATCACTTTGGCTCAAAATTAGAATCGCAGGTTACAATTCTCTGTGGACTAGAAACTATCTCCTCCTGTTAGGATGGTTCAGTCTATAGAGCATTGTGATTGTTTGTATGAAAGAGGCCAAGGACTGTTAAAGACAGGTCTGAGAAGCAAAATAGTCATGCTTTAATCACAGGATCTCTGGATTCCTTCCCATGTATTTTCGGTGCAGAGCTTTGAGCAGCAGTGCTCATATGTCCAGGACATTTCCAGGCACGGTAATCATCCTCTCAGCAACTCTTCGAAGAATTCTTGGCACAGCTTTGTCCTATGCCAACTACTATACTCTCTATACTCTCTCAAGAAGGTTTCTAATTTATAAGGCTCTGGGACGATTCATAATTGGCACCTTGCAAATAGTGGTGCTAGACGGTAAACTATTTGCTGACATAAATACAAGATTTTCCACTACTTCTGGGGTTAGTAAACACTGCCGTTCCCCAAGCATGTACAATTTAGGGATTAACAATCTGCAACTGGAGTTAACAAAAGTTTTGCAATTCTACAGTAGAAAATCATAGTGCAAACATTGCTGGCCTTACATTGAGGGTGTGCAGGCTTTTCCAGTGTGAACAACAGGAGATGTTTTTTCTTGTAATCTGTAAAACAGAAAATGACTCAGCTTCTATGGCTTGTAAAGTAGATCAGCGCTTTATGAAACGTTGTCCTAAAGTTAGCAGGAATCCCTACTTGCTGTTGACTTCAGTGGAAAGGTGGAAACCACATTGGGAACTGGGAGTCCAATATAAATTTTTACTTGTCAGTTCTACTAGTCTTGAACAGACAAATGGCAGCCAAACAAGAAGTAGTCAAGCTCTTCTGCTTGGGTCACAAGGGAAAAAGGCACTTTGGAACAGTAATGCTAGTCTCTATGACAAGGACTATAGTAACTGAATTTTGAAGACTCTTAACTGTTGAGATATTAAGTATTATTCACTGCATAAGTAATTATATAACAGATGACATTAATGATTCTTATGCAAGTGTTTGTTAAACCTGTAATTCAGATTTAATGAATAACCAATGGTCTTTGTTATAAAGGGAAGGAAACCACACTTCATTTGTGAGATTAATCTTATTTAAAGCAAAAATTCTCTCCCTGAATAGCTGGTGGTATTCAGCCTAAATTAGCATCTGCTGAACTGAGCAGTTGAGCTTCCTCTGACATTTATTAGGACAAATGCATAAAGGCTGTGCTGTGGCAATACCATTTAATTGTCAGGGCAATTAGTTGCCACTTTGGATATCAGAATTGCTGCTGAGTTAAAGAAAAAAAGAAAAGAGGTTGGTTGCTACGAAGACCCAGCAGAAATAATTTCATTTTTAACTGGAAATTGTGTCTGAATTTTATGTTGCTCATAAAAGTGAGAATCTGATGGCATAGACTGGACCCAGGCATAGCAGAGGAAAAAGTAATCACTTTAACAGTGGTTGGTCGTCATTTTATAAAAAATATGTAAATCACTCGATGCTAGGGGCAAAGTCCCTGTAGTGTTTATGGTTCCCTTAGAAAAATCAGGAGTATTTATTTTCTTTTCAACTGCATTAATATATTAAAAATAAAAACCCTTGTGTTCTCATGCATTATTCCATGAGCCTTAGCTCATTTGTTCTGCAGTTTGTGTACATCTCCTTAAGCAAATCAGATGTGCAAGCTGTCCAACAGTTAAACTCTTATCTCATACTGTGGGAGCCTTCTTATTTTGAAAAATACACATAAGGTTATACTCTCCCAATATACAAGTAAGCTCATCATTTCATAAGAGTAGAGGGCTCTTCAGTTGCATCCATATATTCCATATGTTCCTTTTCCTGTCTAATGGTTTTTAAAGATCTTTGCAATCAAACTTTACTTATATGCCATATAGAGTTACCACAGTAGAAAAATTCCATCATGGAAATGAGTGTCTGCTTAGGTCGAGACTCTGATCACAAGTGCAATGTCTGGAAGCCTGTACTCTGCAGTTTGTACAATGGCTGGCCTTTGGATTAATATAGGAATGCAGGGCTACAAGTCCCTTAATCTTCATAAAGAATGACAACCATCTCTAAATGGCTGGAGTCTCAGTGTTGTGTGCTCCTCCCTCCTCCCTTCCCCACTAAAGCGGGATTTGTTCGTTTCAAATTCATCCAGATGAAATTCTACAGTCTGACTTTTTTTATGTGTTTGTAAAATCTGCATCTGGACAAATCTGAGATTGAAATTTGAGATTTGATTAAGTGTTTCTCTGCTTTATATAGGGAATTTTAAATGAAACTCTATGAAGAAAATTGTGAGGTTTTATTTTGGATATGCTGAGGACTGGGCTATGTTGTGATTCAGATGCAAAGAGGGAGAACTTTGCTACCTCAGCTACCATTTACTATGTGCCTGCATTCAAAACTACTTTTCCCTAACAGCTCAGTATGTTTTTATCATGAGAGATGATTCTGTCTAACTAAATGGCCTGTCTCCTTTCAGAGTAGTGCCAGACAGGGGTAAGTTCATTTAGAGTTACATTAAAACTGAATTAACTTCTGTGCATTATTTTCTGAGCAAAGATCTTTGAACTTTGGAGGTCAGCACTTTTCAGAAAAAAACAAAAAACAAAAAAAACTTTCTCATAGGCAGGACATTAAAAATGTCCACTACAGACAAAATTCTTACAATTTGTAGATCAATTAATTTAATATTACTTTCTTTTGTTGGGGCAAGGAACAAAGATAAAGATGAGTGGAAAGTCCAGATAATCTCTGCAAGTAGTTGAAATCAAACTGAAATATGATTGAAATAGTGTCAAGATGTAAAGATTTGTCTGTGACCTGCAGTCCAGCAAAACAGCAGAGGCTGAAGATGATCAGCTTCAAGATATTCTCTCAGTTCTGCATTTTGTTATTGCCAGTCCTGGTACTTCGAAACTCTTGTTGATTTCTGGCTTGCTGTGACCTTGATTAAAAAGTCTTCCCATATATACAGTGCTATTATTATCTACCTGTATGATTTCTTTTCAGTGGTATACTTACATAAAAAGCAATCAGTAATAATCCTCCTGGATAATAAGTTTTACCATTGGAAGTACCATAGCTTTACTTTTCAGGAGTACTTATCAGTCATAATATTGATGTTGTATTTTAGAAATGTGCAGTCATCAATGATCATTTACAAATCTTCTAGTGTCTACATTATTTTGAAGAAGAACACTTAGTTGTACTCTAGTATTTCCTGAAGTGCATTTTTCCAGAAATGAAGAACATGGTTATTGTCCATAAGAAAATTGTGTCTGATATTTTGCTTTTTATCTCCACTAGTTATGAGGAAATTAAAAAAAAAAAATTATGTATATATCTTTCTGTCCTGATTCACAGCTCACAGCTGGTTCTGGATCTCTGAAAATATCTTCACTTTGGGGAAATGCATCACAAGCTGTAGAGACAGATGACCAAATGCAGTGAAAATGAAGCAAATAACTGCCTATAGAATGCAGATACAAGATAATCAACTAACAACTCATCATAGATAAATGACTACAAGAATTCTCTTCCACAAGTTCAATCTCCTGCTGTTCAAGACTGTAGTCTAGACCAGCTTTGGTCTCCATGGCACTTTCCACATGTAAATGGTCACATTTGTCCCTTCTCAGGAGACAGGGAGACAGCTACTTGAACGCAATAATTTGGGTCTGTGGGATTGCTTAAATTTCAGAGAGCTGAGAAACATACCAGATTAGTAATGGAGGAAAGTCTTACAGACAGAAATCACTCTGGTGCTCTTCAAAGGAGAATATCTATTGTGAACTACAGCAGCTTTTTATAGCATTCATAAAACCAAAAGGAAGAAAAAGATGCTGTTATTCTCCAGCCATGAATGTTTTCAAAGCAATGCAACCAGCAGAAGTTGTCAAGAAGGCAAAAAAAAAAAAAAAAAAAAAAAAAAGCCCTCCACAGTAACCCCCCACACCTCTGGCATTCCACATCCACTTATTTCATCCTGGTCTGCATATTTATTTTGAGATTAATTTGGTACATGTAGTGTACATTTGCCAAGGGATTTTTTTTGTTGTTCATTTTTTTTTTCCTATTTAAATCTTCAGTTCCAAAGCTATGTTTTAATCCTATTACTGCTAATTGAGTGAAGTCTGCAGTCTTTTTGAGTTAGGTGAAGTTCAAGTTGTAATTGGTATCAAAGAAAGGCACAATGCAAGAAGTGAATATTAATATTTAACTCTTGCCATTTTATTATTTCCACTTGAAAATCACAGCAGTGGTTAAGAGACCTTTTTATGAGTTCATGAGGGTAGTGAATTGGAGACTATGGGATGAGATTTTTCATTCATGCAGCAAGATTAACAAAAATTGCTTTGTAAGAAGTGTAAATGAAATATTATACCAGTGCCCAGAAGTACTGGTTATAGCTACAGGTCTCTCAGTATTCCCATTATGAAATTTTGCCTGTAGGTTAAGTAGCTGCACTGTAGAATTTTGCTCGAGGCTAATACAGCATACTAGATCCTAACCCAGGAGCTATTTTGTTTCATATCTCCTATTTAGACCTTTGCAGATAACTGGAAATTGTGCCAGTTTGGGATGACATTTTGGATTTGAGTACTTTCTAAATGACTGTAATTCTAAAGCAGAACTTCTCATAAGATATGCATACAATGATGGATTAATTGCTTATGACTGAAAATAAGGACAAAGACCACCCAAGACAAAGACCACCCCTTTGATTTCAGATCCCTAAAAAAGATCATTTGTTTGACTAAAAACTGTTCAAAGACATAAATTATATATTTTTTTCAGAGATTATAGAAATTTAAAGAGAAAGAATAATTGACTTGGAAGCTTTGGAAATAATTTTCTCCTTGATTAAAATAACATTTAGAAAATCATTTAACTAAGACTTTCTGTATGTAAGTTTTATTTTCTCCATTATTGTTTTTTTTTATATTGTCCCTTGCTTTTATCATACACACTGTGCATATTTCCTATTCTAACAATTATTTGAAATCAAACTGGACAGAAAACACTGCAGAGGAATCATTCCAGCTGCACAGTAGCAGTGATGATATTCTCAGAACTGCATCTTCCTGAAGTATCATTCACACCAGCAAAAGACACAGTGTCTAAGAGAAAGAAAAACGATGAGGAGCAATGCAGGAATTCACAGTAAACAAGCATGAGATCAAAACATAGAAAGGGAACAAAAAGGAGTGATGAAAAATTAGGCAGAGAAAAAAAGCTGAAAACACCACAGCAAAAAAGACACAGCTGGAAATATTGTATCTCCATCATCCACTTCACATTAGATGGGATAAAATGTGATAATTGTTGCTTATTTTTTCTGCTGAAATTACTGTCCATCACACGAACACTGCAGATAGTCCAAGTAAATAATTTGTCCAAAATACATAACTATCAGTGGCAGCAAAGCTGACTACAGAGTGAGATATTTGACTAAATGCTTGCTCTTTACAATGTTATTTTGGACCAAAGTACAGATAATCGACTTCTTTTCTTAAAAAAAATTATCATTTATATGCTAATTTTCCATTAATATTTTATGACTTCTTAACTGCAGACTTTGTTGCAATGGAAAACCTTGCAAAGAGCAAAACTCACATTCATTCAGATCTGATCTTCTGAACAGATCTCAAAGGCTTTCTAAAGCAAATCAGCTATTTTCTGGTGTTTTTGATTTTGTTGTTCATTAGTTTCTTTCTTTTTTTTGAGAGAGAAAATAATCTGAAACTAAAACTAAATTGGAACCACATGATATATAGAGGATTATATATTTCATTAGTGCTTTTACATACTATGGCAATGTTTCTAAAGAACAGACTTCCCATTTTGTTCGTATCTTAACTACAGAAAACTGAACAGTGTCCTTTTTTCCTTGAAATAAAGAGTTGAAAGAGGTAGATTTCAGTTACAGGCCAAAAGATGTGAATAATTTAAAATGGGTTCTGTTATGTCTTTAGGCAACATATGATCTCATATACATAAAGAATGAACTTAACTACAACAATTTCCAATGGACTTAGAGAGAGTTTAGTATCAACTCTGCAACAACCATCCCATCCAAAAAAAAAAAAAAAAAAAAAAAAAAGTGAGCCTGAATGCAAATAAACAACACCATTCACTTTGTGCTACTGAAATTGTAGATTTTGTGATTTAAATGATAACATTAATAGTTTCAAGACATTTCGCACAGAGCACTTGAAGTATGATCCAATTCATTCAAAATCAAACTTTGAACTTTTTTCTTTAGTTAGTAAAAGCCAACAGTATTAGAATAAAAACATTCATCTCATGCCTTTTGGGGTTTTGACTCATTGCCTCCAGCATCCTTTCCTAGCTAGTTATCTTAAGTAATTGTCTGGCCCCCACTGGCATTCTGATAACATCGCATAAATTTTAAAGTTTCACCTCTCACCATCTCACAGTGAAGAAGGTTCCATATTCTACAGGTGAAAATTTGAGACAAAGAAACAGATTCAGATCCTCAGAGCCTTCACTAATACCTCAGTGTATCCTGTAAATATTTTATATCTAATTAAAATTAGTTGCCCAAATCACCCTCTGCGGAATGGAGAAAGACAACAGATAAGTGCTTCCAGTGGAAAGAAAATATATTTCCTGCCTCTGTAAAACATATCTCATAAGTGTCAAAAAGTGAATCAGTTTCTGGAGGTCTTTTCTCTGGCCACTGTCCAGAAGAAAGTCTTTTTATTAACTTAGACTATATAGATTTCCCTGAAAGCTGAATGTCACTTGTGTGATGAACACTCAAAATTACCCAGGGACTCATGCTCATGCAGGAAATTGAACCAAGGTCTTTGAAGTCTTTGTGTAGCAAGTAAACACTGAGCCTTCTTGCTCATGACTTTCCATTTCTAAAGCAAAATATTTCATGTTAGATGCTGTATGTTAATTATCAGGACTATTCACGATGTAAAAATGCTTTCTCTGGTAGTTTAGCAATAAAACAAATGTAGTTTTCCTGCAGGCTGCATAAGGACTGACATGCACAAACAGACAGACTTGTGATCAATTCCAAAGACCAGCAAAAACACTTTGTCTTTGCTGAGGTTTAGTTTGGATCAACAGAAGCAGCAGTTTTAGAGTTACAAGAAGAATAGTTCTATGTTCAAAAAGAAAAAAATTCTTAAAACATTTTGAAAACAATCCCATCCAGTGATACTCCCCAAAGATTTTGAATGATCAACATACTATGCTGATTTGTATTTAAATCACTATTAAAAAACAACCCAATGTAAGTTATTATTTTGGATGAAAGGTAATAAAACATAAAGGGAAACTAGTTCTTTAAAACCTTGTGTCTGTGTGAATAAAATTGAACATAACAGGAAAAAAAAAACACACATGCAAAACTTTTCTGTACTCCCATTTAAAATCTTTATGCCAACTCAGGTATCCATGTGTACAGGGCTAGTTTAAGCACACTTCCTACCAAAAGAAGTGATGATAAACTTCACAAGTGATTCCCTCACTGCTGTGCTACAGCTAATGGGCTACTCTTTTGATAACAGTAATTTTGCTTCTAAAAATGTGATGACCCTCTGCAGATAGAAAATTCTTTATCTGACATCATACATATTGATTGGAAAACAAAACAAAACAAAAAAACTAACCTAACTCAAGCAACATTAAAGCACTTCTCCATGGATTACAGGCTCGGAAGAAATGAGGCTTAGCTAGAATTTATTCTCAAATATGAAAAAATAATAAAAAGAAAATCTCTATTAGTAAGGATAGGCTCTTGTCAGTTATTTTGTCTGCAGTGTATGTTTCTGCAGTAAAATAACATATGTATAACATATGTATGTATTAATTTGTAGAATTGAAAGCTGTAAGGAGTGGCCCACTGTATAAGACACTATAAGTATGCATACAAGCAGCCAGTTAGGGCTACCTAAGGTCTGCAATCGAAGAGTCTAATCTCTGTCTGTTCTTAATGGATCATCAACAATTTCATTAGAGATGTAAAGATTCCCTCACACATAGTATTTTGTAGGCAGACAAACAAGTAACACATAGCTGCTATTATGATTGTTGCAGTACGGTATTTACTATAATATTTTACTACGTCTGCACTTTCATTTAAGAAAGGGAAAGCAAATGGCTAGCCTTGACCCATTATTCACTGTTGTAGAAGATACAATTTCAGAACTGAACTCCTAGATCATGCCCTCAGGCACTAAAACTGAGATTCTCAAAAGTGTTTAGATGACTTAAAAATACAGTCTCCATTACCTCAGTTAATTAATGAGTCCCAAATTATGCAGCAAACAGAAGAATCTATGTTTATTTTTCATTCAATGGTAATACCTAAATCTTTCTGATGTGTCAACAACATTAATGTACTTAACCTGAAATTCCAGTTATTGCTTTCTGCAGTTCTTTCTTTCACAACTGGAAGATGAAAGTGGATTTTTTTTTTTTTTTTTTACAGTTTTAAGTTGCTCTGAATATAAGTATATTCTTAGCCAGTTATACAGTTTCCCTGCTACCACTGTTGGCTGTATGCAGCCATTCGGTTCATTGGCTTTCTTTACAGCTCTTAAGTTCATCACGCATGTAAGTTCTTTCAAAAGTATCTGCTTGCAGAAAAGAGGATGTTTCCAGGTGAATTCTCAGTAGTACTCCTCAAGACTTAAACACATATAACACGTCTTTCATGTAATGTGTTTCATTAAGCAAGACACTAAAATTTCTATTCTTAGGTGATAGTCAGAATTTACATCACACAAGCCATTGACTATATACTTGAATAGTTCCTAATATTTCAGAAATGTAATGGTTAAAAGATGATCTTGAAAATCCAATTCAGTCTTGAATTGATTTTCAAATCATATTTTATTTTCAACTTTTTTCTTCTTTATTCTTAATGTTTTACTGCATCTCCAATACACATACTCCTAACCCATACTTCTCTAACCTTCCTGACTGCTGTTTTCTACATATTTAGATGACTGAATTTATATTCTTACTTTTAAGTTAATTTTAACATTAGAGAGTTGTTCCACAATAATGTTTCAAATTGTGAGAAAAGTCAACGTTTCTTACAGATGATAAGTTTTGCTTAAGGAGTATTATTCTGTAGTTGCTCACCTTCATACAGCTGAAGAGATGTGGTGTGTTAGCTCATACCTTTTCTGGGATTCAAACGACATCACAGTGACTGGAGAGTGTTGTATTTTGCATCAACCCTCAGATTTCTCTAAAATTTTCATTTTTTCAAGGAAAAATACTATGAGACTCAAGCTTTTCTGCCGCTCACAGGGAAAATGTCAGTGGTGCTTCTTCAGGTTGTGTTTTATTAAATAAATGAGATTATATTGAATAAGCTTCATAGTGAAGAAGTTCCAGGAGGTTCCAGGTTAAAGTGGCATCCACTATTTTTTCAGGACAGCAATATTTGATCATTTTTAGCACAGCTCCACAGAGAAATGTGGTATTTTATGATGGCAGTTGCCATCAATTTGCTCATCATCACGCTTTCTTTTCTGCCATCTCAATATCTCTTGAACCTGTAGGCCAATTTCAAAAGAAGTACCTTGAAGCGTTATGAAAAGCTGCAGGTGGGCAGGGGAAAAAAAGCATGAGCTGTACCTCAAAGAAAGCCCTTAATGAGTCCACCAAGTGTGCAGAGATGTCAATAAGAGAAGCAGGCCTGGGTGGGCTTCTAGGGCTGGAGTTTGGAAGTCCACGTACCACCTTGCCAGGCAGCACATGGGAACACTCCTTGGAAGGTGCTGGGTAGTGTCTGTGAGAAACAATCCAAAATGGGGGATCCTGGAAAGAAAGCTTTAAGGGAAATACAACAGGAATCCACAGGAAGAAGTACTGTGTTGCTTTCACTACATATTAATGCAACATTCAAATTAGACTGAATTTATACAACACTGTCATGAGATAAGGGATGACTGCTGTATTTTGCACTTATTCAGAGCATGCTTGTTTTGAGGTTGATTTTTTGTTGGTATTATTTTTCTGTAGGTTGTTACAGCAGCGTAACAAATCAATGCTTTTGACATGTGCACTGAATTTTGAACAGTCTTCGTATTTAGTTGTCATGCTTACGAAATTACATAAGTGAAAACAGACATACTTTTTGCCTCATTTACCTCCATCAGAGTGATGCACAGTGCAGAAAGTTCATTGAAAATATCATTATTTTCTCTGATACAGAGTAATAATTAAAACAATAATAGTACTAATTCCAGTAATTATGATTCAGGAAAAATTCCTAATCAATGGCAAAATTTTAAAAGTACAATGGTAGGATTTTGCCACTATTAAAGCAAGTTATACTGCTTATTAGACTAGAGAGGGGATCTGAAAATTAGACAATTGCCAGGGAAAAAGCTCAATTTCTGAGACACTTTGCGGGAAGAAAAGAATATTTGTTAATATCACTAGTTTCAGAATATCCTTGCTGTATGACTTTCAGAAGGTCACTGTAATATTTACTGTATCTCCTTTATGGGGTCACTGAGTGGATATATAATTTGTTACCACTTTGGAAAAAGAAGCATTATTATACTAATACTACACAGCTCGTAAAGGGATCAGATAGGCTTAAGTCCATGTGGGCAACATAGTCTATATCCGCTTACAGTTAAGAATCAAGTTGAGCATAACTTGAATCTTCTTTTCCAAGCAGTTTTGTTGGTACATGTGCTTTTTTTTTCAAGTTCAAAGCAATTGCTCTTGGAGGTTATCAACCTTTGTTTCTGTTCTTCACTGTACTGAATATCTAGTGCATGTTCAACTATTGTCACTGTTCTTGGAGACCTCTTATCAAAGTGTTCTGACTTAGGAGGTAAATATTAATCTGTAAGCTGTAATGAACCTATTCACATATGAATTTCTGTTCTTCCTCTTTACTCAGGGAAGAAATAATTTGTGCTTCATACTGTGTTATTTATAGAGAAAGGAATCTAAAAGACCTCTGAAAGACCTCTGCATTGGGTTACTCCTGTTGAATTTATCAGGAATTTCTACTGACCTCAGCAGCAGAGCATTTCAGAAGCCTCAGCCATAGCTGAAAGAGGTCATTGTCAGAAGTTATTGGCTAATTCTGGTTTCTTGCCCCAGCATGCAAAGCATTATACGGTCATACAGTGAACCACTTCCTTAAGGGCTGTACAGATGAAAAGGACTTTACTGACAGCACTTCTGATATCTCAATGACAAATTCAGCAATATGGAAAAAAATATAGCAGTGGAGAAGATAGCGGTAATTATTCAATGCAGAAAACCGAAACTTTATGTTTAGTTGCTGCTGACAATATATTGCTTCCCAAATTAAGAATGTAGTTACAGCTTACGTTAAAAAAGTAAATGTCATTGAATGTGTGTGGGTGCAATTATATCCACATGGAGGAATTCAGCGACACACTTTTTCTTCTTATGCAGAGGTCATGCTTCCATGTCAGCGGTCATTCTGTTAGACTGCCCCTCTGCTGCCATCTGTCACACAGGAACAAAATGGAGGGGGATATTGGTGTGAAGGTTGAGTCTCTCTACTCCTGTACCACCAATATCCACCTCTGATGTCATGGGCCAAAAGAATAAAAGAGGAGAAAGAGGAGGCAGTACTTTCAGAGCAGCTCTTGTAACTTTACATTAGGAATTTCAGCATTGGGAAAAAAGTGTATGGAAAAGCTTAAGTTTTTTTCGATTCTTGTGGCAGAAAAAAAATGAAATCTATAAACAAATTTTCTTTCATCTTCCCCAAATATCCTATGCTCCTGGGTGTTTTACAGATGCTTATATGAGACTCCTGTAATTATTGCACTGTCCTTTTGACCTGGTTTCTTGAAGGATATTGGATTTCTGTTATCTGCAAATGGAGATGAGCAGTTAGATCACTTGAAGTGCTAAAGCACTACTAGTTTTTTTTAAAACAGATTTATTTCTGTGTCTTTTTTCCCCCCTGTAACCTGGACTTCAGCATTTCATATTTAACTTGTAATATCTGTTCAGTGTAATTCAAGGCTGACACTGACATTCCCTAGGTAAAATTTTATTAAGCACTCTTATGACTATGGCACAATATTACAAATGAACTATTTTCTCTGAAAAATAATAATTACATAGTTGGAATATTACTTGGGTACTTAATATTATGATTTAAAATAATTAAAGCATACTCTCTACGACTGCTGTTTTCTGTTTATCTCAATGATCATTTTCTTAAAGGACCTCTTGTCTGTGCACACTGAATCTCAAAGTACCCTCTGAGGACCTAGTTTTACACATCTCTTTAGCTTCCCAATTTTCAGAAGAGGCATTGATTTTACAGTTGTCAGCTACATTGCTGTCACTTTGAGGAGCTGGAATTGTTGCTTAGGAGTGATTTAAACAATGGGGTGTGCCTAAGTGTGAATTGGCTCTGTGCCTTTTGTTCTGTGTCTCCACATTGTTTTCCCAGTTTCCCACTTTTCTGGGAGTTGGAGTGTGGGTATCTGTGGAAGAACAGAATAACAAGCATAGGATTAATGGCTGAATTTAAGAAATATACATCTTCTTTCCCATTTTGGATGAAAATAAAGAGAGTACTAAGTACATGTTTTTTAGAATTGGAAGTCCATGAGCAGTGACTGAGATTGCAAACAGGAGCCTGCAACCTCACAGAGAAGAAACTTGTATTAACTTTTTTTTTTTTTTTTTTTTTTTTTT
>PPHD01000961.1:18203-35820 GCA_002909625.1 Bambusicola thoracicus
TTTTTCCCCTCTTTTCTTTTCCATCCCTTTACGACTTTTTGGACATGGAAATATTCCAAGCACTAAGGTCTGTGTAGGAACATGATATTTTCTATTTGTTAACTACAAGATTATTTCTAGAAAATCTCTCACAGATATGAAGAGATACATACACCTCAGTTCAACAAAGATCCTTTCTGGCAAAAGTGAGGAGTAAGGATGGATAAGGAGAAGAATGAATTTTCTAATATAACTATAGTTTCTTTATATGCAATAAAAACACTAGATACTGTGCTTGTAAATAAAGAGACAAGCATGTAGGGAAGGAAAACAGTCACTGGGACCAGTAGCATGCACAAAGGAAGAAGAGAACAATTGTAAAGCATTATCTATCCCAGTCTTAAATCTTCTTCAGCCTCTGTTGTATGAGCTTGACTGAAAACATTTTAGGCAAAGCTTTAAAAGAACCTGGAGGACTGTACAAAAATGCCAAGAATTGGATTAATTGGCATAATACAAGGTGGCTGGGCACAGTTGGGGAAAGTGTCAGTGTAGGGAGAATCCCCACCAAGTAAGACTGTCTGTGCAATTAGCTATCTGAACTCTAACCCTTCCAGAATAATTAATGAATAACAGAGGGGATCAAGACAAAGACACAAAGTGATTTGGTGGGTGCTAGCAAGTAATACATCAAAGAATGCTGGTAATTGGCCCTGTGGCTTTCATTCTTTGCCCTATTTCTTTCAATTCATTGACTCAAAATAATGGGTTCAGGTTCATTATCAACAGGTTTTAGCTGCAAGAGCACAACACTTCAACAAAGCTATGATTGTAGCAGCACTGGTGGTTAAGTAAAAAGTTGTAGGCTGCAGCACACTCCCTTGAAAGGGAAAGTGGCAACATAGTGATAAGCTTTGTCTTACATGAAACAGTTGGCATTCACAAATTTGCTCTGAGTTTTCTAAGACTTGGTTTTCACAGAGGTTACAATGCTGGAATACAGTTGGTATGGGCAGGTATGTAAAACCACTTTGAACTATATTATAGCAGTGGCATCTATATTTTGTTACTTCAGCTGTAAGAAATGAAATGGATTTCTTGTCACCATGTGTCACATGTACATGACATTATTTGCATACTGATAGAGACATTTTAGAGGTTTTTTTTTTCACTGTTTTTTGGAGGTATTACAGTAAACGGAAAGTTAATTATTTCTAATCCCTAAAATGTGTTCTGATCTGCAAAATTTTACTGGTGAGTTTGAGGATTTTTTTTTTTTTAAATCAAAATCAGAAATGGAATCTCCACTGTTCCATTGTGTTTGTAATGTAAATGCTCTTTTAAGATGTTGATTTAGCTGATGAGGATGTATTTAATTAATTAGAACAACTTTTCTTCAAGTGTAGCAGAAACAGAATGTTAGAGTAGCTTCTTTATCTGTCATCATCAGTGGAAGAATATTTTTGCTCTACAGTTTCATATTGCCATCATCGTTCTTCCCTATTTACAGACTAAAGCATATGTTGGGTTTTTCTTGCTTGTTTTTATATTTGTTTTCCCATCAAATTAAATATAATTTATACTAAATACATACACTAGTGGTTTAAAATTGTTATTTTGGTTCAGTATTTGTGAACCATTACAAGTGATTTAAATTTTAAAAGCATGCTTATGAGATGGATGTAAAAAATATTTTTCCTTTAAGATAAGTGACAATGTTTTGAGTGTGTGTTCATAACAAGCATATAAAGTGTCACAAATGTTTAAATCATTGAACTGAGCCTTGTAATCTTATGGGTACCCACCTAAAACCTTCCCACTACCTCTGAGAAGTCTGTTAGTAGGCATCTGCTGGTACAACAATGGTTTGTCTGCATGTAACATGTCATATTCTGATCTCCATTATATCCCCGTCTTTTTGAAACTGCTCGAACAAAATTTATCCAGAATTTCATCTCAAAAGCACCATGTTTTTAGAAATAAGAAAGTAGAATCTTTGATAACAACAGAGTAAAACCTGATTCAACTTGTGGCATTTCGTTATGATTTTGGTCCGGTTTCTGCAACTAATCATGCAGTGTGAAATATTCAAATGAGAGTATGATTCGTAAGTGTATAAATGCAGCAATAAATACACTACATGACCAGAAGAGTCACCCCCTCTAAATACTGTTTAAAATAATGTCATTATAGATCTGTATGTAGTTCTCTTGTGCTGTTATCTTTGGTCATACAGATTCATTCATTAGAATACATGCCTTATTCATATAATTTGAACAGAAGTGTTTTGGTTTTTGAAGAACAAAACTTCATTTCAGACCTTCCAAAATGAATAGTTGCTTTTGATAAATTCTAAGAAATATTTCTTCACATTCTTTAAAGCTTTAAATATTTGTAGTAAGATACTGCTCTGCACTGGCAACATTACAAGCCTAACGTGAAAAAGCTGTTAGAATATTTGCTTTCCCCATTCCAGCTGGTTTTGATGGAAGTTTCTTGTGTAAAACTCGTAAGGACTTAGACAATATGTGAAACACTGTGAAAAAAAAATCAGAATTGTTTTTAATTAAGCTCCAGTTCTAACTCTTACAGAGGCTTTCTGTTCATCTTTTTGCAAGCAGACAAGGATGCAATAAACACAAACCTTCACAAAAACTGTTAAAATGGCAAGCACTTTGTAAATGGGTGTTTTAGTCTTGTCACTACTGCATGCTATTAAAATACATATTTTGAAAAACATATTTCTATTATGAAAAAAAATATTCAGTGCTTTCTGTCACACATACAACTCAAGATCTTGTGTTGGCAAAATACTGGTTGATCTTATCCCAGAGGTTCTTACATTTTTTCATAAAGTTTCTTCTCTTTTGTATAATTTTACCTTCAAGTGAATAACAAGACTTTGGGAGAGGAGGAAAATCGTTATTAAAAATACACACAGACTTGATCAAAATAACTTTGATGGTTGGAACGATGAGAACAGTCATTCTATTCTTTTGACAGGTATTTTTTGGTCTGAGATTTGAGGGCACTGATATTGATTTAGAAAGCTATGTGGCTCAATTTTAAATGAAATGTAAAACTTTTCCATTTTCTCACCTATCAACCCCCATAAAAGAGCAGCTGCTCTCACAGGTAAAAGTGTTATTCTCGCTTTGGGTATCACAGTGCACTTATTATGTGAAGCTGAACTAAACATTCCCCTCTTACGTGAATAGGAAAGAAAATCTGTCTTTATTTAGGGTAGAAGATCTGATTTTAGCATCTGCATGCAGGCTTGGATCCCAGTCTGGAATCTGGGATCAAGACCTTCCTGAGGTCATCCTTTCCAGAGGGCTCTTGCTTTTCTTCTCTCTCCTGGAAGTGACAATAGCAATATGCTTCTCCTTACTTCCCCTATCTCCCGCCCTGCAAGCAGCTGTGATCCTGGCCCTTACGTCCACTGCTCCCTCCTCAGAAAAACAGTAGCAAGCTGAATGTGGCAGGGCAATGGCTTGGATCCTGGTTATCCCACAGAAAGCATTCCAGGAACACAGAGAGCTCTCCTTCTACTACTGTTGATCAGCATTGCTCTTATACGCTGAGAATGGATTAGATTTGGTAGCAGAACTACCCATATAAGGGAAAGGCAGAGGAAGAGGAGCTGAGATAGCCCTGTCTCTCAAGCATGCTTAGTTCCTGTCTCTCAGTGGGAACAGGAACAGCACTAGAGATTTAAGGAGGTTTAGCAGATTAGAATTAGAACATAATCCATTGTCTTTCTTTTCAGTAAAAACTCATGAAGACTGCAAAACGCAGCAGAGTCCTGGCTGGTGAAGATCTGTTTCTCTTTCAAAGGCTGACCTCCCTGGAAAAGAGGTCTCTATGCCAAGTATTCTCACAGGAAGGGATCAGGGCCTGAATTCATGCTACTGTACAGTCATGGACATGCTGTTCATCTGTGCAAGTCATTTTTCCCTGAAAAAAAAAAAGAAAGATATTTTCTGAAGTAGGATCTTGATTTGGCTGGTACTTATGTGCTTGAGTATGTCAAAAGGTGTAAAATTAGCAAAATCCAAACTCTATCCAAACTCGATTAGGAAGTGAATTTATTATTTTTGATTGATTTGATTTCATTTAATTCATTATACATTGCATAATGTCTTACCAGAAATATGAATAAAGCATGGTCTAAACAGGAAGGAAAAAAACATAGCTTTTCCAAATTCTGAGATAGAAGTTCTGAAGTGGATCAGGGATAAAAAGGCATAAACTATCAGTAATTACACTCAGAAGGTGCTGTCTATGTTTCTGGGTTTTATTCCTCAATGATGCCATATACTAACATAACTCCAAATCTCTCAGAGATGATAATATTTACCAGGACAAAGACTCATGAGAATCTTAGATGAAACGTTTATGTAGCAGGCAAATATCACAATAATGTAATTTTAATTTAACTGTAAGAGTGAAGAAAGGAAATGTTCGTAGCTGAGGGAGGAGAAGGAGATGGTCTCTTTTCACAAGTGTTTTTACGTTTCAACAAAGTGCATTCTTTAATCAAAAGAATAAGGAATTAGCTCTGTAATTCAAGGAAGGTGGTGGCAGGGTGCTGATTGGCACAAACATGTTAAATAGAGTCCTGATAAGGCATTTATCCTGGAAATCTGTGACGTGAAAACAAAAACAACACAGGAATAGATTGTATCAGATACAATATCTGATAACAAAGACTCTTTGGTCAACCAAGAACAGACTTCTTCATTTGTCTTCTCTATTCTTAAGGCCAGGCCTTCCATCTCTGTCCCCTTTGCCACTATGATCCTCTCCATGATGCTTTTGGGATCAAAAAATGTATTCTTATGAAAAAAAGAAGTTGAAGGATGTCTATTTTTTAGAATTTTGAATTCATCTCATCTTTTCAAGTGTCCACTGGGGATCTAGGCTGTCCCAGGTTAAAGCAGACCTCAAGAGAAGGTGAGTAGAGGCCCCGTGACTTTTGTTCAGTCTTGCAAGGTTATGAGAATAGAAACAGCATCTTCAGCAGCTATGACTTTTTAATAGAAAACACCTCAGGTTCAATGCCTGATATGACATTGTCCAAGTGTTTTACTCACGCTGATGTTTTTGTCTCTCTAAAACTTCTTGCAATGTTGGATCTCCTTCCTGATGAGTTCAGATGCACTATTAACTTCTTTCATTAATATTACTAAAATTTGAGAGCTGCTGTTAGAAATTAATTCTCCTTTCTTTTGTTGTTGTGCAATACACCATAAACTTGACATTCAAAGCATTTTACTGTATCTTTTGAAGTATTTTATCATCTTCCAAATAAAGCAGGAAACTAGTGTTAGCTGTGCCTCCTGCATCGTTTCTTGTGTATCCCATCTTACACAAAGGCTTAATTGATTCATTTACTCGTGTTACACAGGGCATAATGCACAGTGAGAGAAAATGGATCCTTCCCAAATGTGACTCAGATGTAAAGCTACATTTGCTCCCATAGCAGTTAGAGCAGTCATAAAAAACTAGGTTTAAAAAGAGGGAAAATTGATTCCCTCAAGGCTTTAGCATATAGGAACTACTTAAAAAAAAAAAGATTTCAGGATATTCATTCTTTGGAGGAAATCATTGCATGAAAAGAGCCTACCCTGATTACACAAGTTTTTAATCTCAATTCAAGATAAACATGTCTTCAACACCACATACACCTGAGTTGCCCTTTTTAAATACTGAAAACCTTGATCCATATTCAGGAATTTCTTCTTGAACCTACCTGCTGTGATGAAAGAGTCATCTCATCTCATATTAATTTTGTCTCAGTACATGGAATATTATTATGCTATAGCTTTTGGGGCTGCTTTTCAAATCTATTTCTGAGAATTTAAAATCTGTTAAAGCAATAACTAAAATTTCCAACTTGCTTCCAATCTAAGTGCTTTGTAAGATGAAGCTTCTGTTACACAACTATTGCTCTCTGTAATTGTCTTTAGCAGTTACAGAAAGTCAAATATAGAACTGAATTTGTTGCAGTTCCTTAAGAGGAAAACCTTGTCCCCACCCTTCTTACGGAGGAAAGCAGGATCTGTAAAACGCTGGGTAGCTTCTCCTCTCTGCCTCACTGACATTCTCCTGCACAGCCACCTCTATCACCCACAGTATGGGTAAGGAGATGGGGTGAGTAAGGGGCTCTGGGAATCATTTTGCTTTTCATACTTTGCTCCTCAGAAGGAAGGACTAAGTGGCAGGTTGTAGGCTGCACTCCGAAACCACAGGAGCAAGTGGTGTAACTGCAGAAGTGGTGGTAGGCTTGGGGAGAGATCCTGAGCACCTAGCCCAACATTTGGGCTCAGAGAGCAGCAAAAGCACAGCAGGACTTAACTGTGCAGTCATTAATAATCAGTTCTAATGCAAAAATTTTAACTGCCATTGAACTTGTAGTGATTTTTTTTTTTTTTTTGAAAGGAACTAGTTGGTTAATGTGATATTTTTCAGTGCCATTTGGATTTAGACTACATTACAGTTAAACAATTGTACTCTGTAGCAGTAGCGTTGCACCATAGCTAACTGGGTTGAAATTAGACCATTAAATTAATATACTGCTTTCTGAGGAGACATGAAGATTAGATTTCCCCACTTTCTAAAATTAAATTTGTTGTAGTGCATAAAACAGTACATGGTCTTTACTGCTTCCTCATACAAAGCTTCTGATCAGTTCATTAGAAGCTTTGCTGACAAACTTGGAGTGAGATCGTATTCAAATGAAACTTTCAGCACACCACAGTTTACCACTAGGGAATTTGTTACCCATTCCCCACATCTCTTGTATGTTAGATTATGAAATAATTATAGAACTATAGGGACTTTAACATTTGTGTGTATACAGATGTTAAGTTCATGTATATGGATGTACAGACAGCTGTATTCATTTTCAGTTTAGCTCTGCTAAATATAGACAATTTTTCCCTAAGGGAAAGGAATATAAAACTCACTGATCTACAGAAAAAAATAGTAATGCCCCTTCCCCTCCCCTAAACCTATAGTTACCACTTGGTATCTGAAGAATTTAATCATACTCTTTTTGCCTCCATGGTCATGGACAAATCCCTTAAATTCAGATGCCTAAGGTAGAGAAGAATTTTCAAAGCCTGGAAGTGATTTAAGACCATAGGGCATTCTTGAGTTGTTTTTGTGGTTCTTACAAGAATATCTCAAACACATAATTTGGCATCAAAGACAATATCTGTTCTTTTGGAGCTATACACTGAGGCATTCTGGTACTTCTGAGGCAACTGGCAGATTGAATGCTAATCTAGAGGTCCAACTTTAAATCAAGGTAAATTAAAAAAAAAAAAAAAAAGGCACAAGACTAAATTTTCCCTAGCAGCTGTTACCCCTGAGCTGAAGGAGAAAGAGAATACCTTTGCGAGGGTCCTTTTGCACAAAGGCATGAGTGTTGTGTCTCTGGAGTGTAGCAGAGCTGCCTTGAAGCAATATAAAGAAATGGCCAGCATGTAGACAGAGGTCTAGGGTTATGTTCCATGATCATTCTGTTACTTTTGGCAGCTTCTTGGGTCTTTATGAATATATTACCCATCTGGATGATAAATAATCTGGGCCTGGCAATGACGTGGTCACACCTGCCTGTGACTGGCCTTGTTCCAAAGGGGCAGATTTTGCTGAGTTTTGAAGGTAGGTAAGCAGCACATGGCTGTAGGCAGTTGTCAGTGCTAGGCTGGGAACCAAACAAATTCTGTCTTGCAAGCAATAATTATACCATGGTTCAGTAAAAAAGCACTTGTGAAATCAGGCACAGCCATGCACAAAACAGCCCTGTTGATCCACTGGGATCTATTAACATTTTATCTTGGCATAGACTACATAGGACTGTACAAAACCTGCTGGTTTGATGTTCCTTCAGGAAGCAAGTCAGGTTCAGGCCAAACAGAAGCCACCCCTCAAGGCTTAAGCTATACGTGCTGTAGGAAATAATTGTCATTTTTCTTGTTTTCACAAGATGTTTCAAAGTCTGCCTTCCTCAGAGGCTGATAATCCAGCTGTCCCTTGGACACAGCTGGAATCTCCCTCTTCACCTTCTGCATGGCTGGATGCGCTGCAAGGGCTGCAGGGAAGGAAGCAAGATATTGCTGCACAAAATAATTTCCCCCTTCTTGGGTATTTAATGAATTGTGACTTTGAACTTGAAGAGTATATCCATTTAACTAAGGCAAATTCAAACAAAACATTTCATGCTATTACTTGTTGAAATGGCCAAACCAGCTATATTAGAGGGGCTATGTTAAATGTCTTAGCCTGAGTATCTAATTTCAGGTTTCTTTTATAACAAATGGGGCAGAGGAGGGAACTTAGGAGACCTGTGAGCTATCCATAGATAGACACCTGTGGCAGTTCAAACAAATCAGCTCCTGCAGATTAGGATGACCTAAGGTGAAGATGGTCAGAGGGCTGGAGCATCTCTCCTACAAGGACAGGCTGAGAGAGTTGGGGCTCTTCAGCCTGAAGAAGAAAAACTCCAGGGGAACCTTACAGCAGCCTTCCAGTGCCTGAAGGGGGTCTACAGGAATGCTGGAGAGGGACTTTTTATAAGGGCATGTAGTAATAGAATGAAAGGAAATGGCTTTAAACTGGAAGACGGAGGATTTAGACAACATATAAGGAAGAAATTCTTTACTGTGAGGGTGGTGAGACATTAGAACAGGTTGCCCAGGGAGGTTGTGGATACTCACACCCTGGAAGCCTTCAAGGCCAAGCTGGATGGGGCTTTGAGCAACCTGGTCTACTGGGAGGTGTCCCTGCCTATAGCAGGGGGATTGGAACTAGATGATCTTGAAGGTCAAACCCAAACCATTCTATGATTCTGTGTCTAACTTAAAAAGTGTTAGCTTTGACAAGATGAATTCAATCAGGTACCAACACATGGCAAGAAATAAGCATTGCATTGCCTGGAAGATTCTGTGATTTCTCCAGGACCCTCAGGCAAAAGGGCTGCAGAAGGATGCCCCAGAGAGACAGCAGGAATCACCCAAAGTGATTCAGCACCTCAATCACTGCATGGGGATACACCTTCATTGTCCTTAGATAAATTTCTTCATCATATATGTTGGATCCATTTCAATTTTTTTTTTTTTTTTTTTTTTTTTTTGTATACTCCTCCAAACTTCCTGGTTTAGCCAGAGTTTTAAGCAATAGCTGAAAGCTTGTGGGTGGGGATGAGGAAAAAGAAGGAGGGAAGAGATGTCTCATGCTTCACACTGTAATCTGAAAGAGGAAGTGCTGAAAGTTTTGCAAGGTAATCAGACTCAAAAAAAGTTCAGTCTGTTTTGCAGCCACTTTCAGCCTTGTAAATACAAGATGCCTGATGACTGTATTGACAGTCTTCAAATGTGAATGTCCACAGAAAAATGGATGGTATGGCAGGCTCTAAAAATGATAGTTGGGAACTATTCACAGAATGAAATGAAAGATGTTGATAAAGTGTAGCAAGTGTCAGCATTCTAGGTGCTCACTTAAAATTTAACCTGTGCATGAGATACATTTTGCCTTACTGTTCTAAAATAATTTTTTTATTGATATTTTTTTAATTAAGAAAAAAATGGTGTTATCTTTTACCATCCTTCAATATCTGGGCTTGACATCTGTTAAAATATATATATATTCTAAATATAGTCTATTTTCCCTTTGTGTCTACCATCAACTCAAACTAAGAGCAGCCAGCTCTTATTTGGTTTTAATAGCTGATGTTAGACTTTCTTTTTTTGCAGTACTTCAGTGAAAACAGCTGGAACTTTTGTTGTATATATTATGATTCCATATGAACTTTAATTAAAGGGATAGAAATACTCAGTTACAGTTTCTCAGGATTTAATGAAGGCACAATCACAGCCAATTGGATCAGCATACAAAGAAAAGGATAGCCATATACCTTACTCATTTATTACTCTTTAAAGGTAACTCCAGAATCATATAATTGCTATCATCTTTAGCTCATTGGCTGTACTATATTTATTGATGGTGAAACAAAGCCTTCCAACTGCAACACATAAAATTTTCAAGTTGTCCTTTTGTAAATGTTACAGAACTTCAAGAGAGAACAAAAACCCCACTGCCAGTAATTAAGTACTTACCCCACCAGTGATATTTGCGTGGGAGTGAGCAATTATGAAGCTGGTACCGTATAAAGATTAGCTGTTTTCTGGTCTATCTGTGAAACCACTGGCAACTGGGAATGACTTTGCTGTAAGTGTGCAAAATCAGGTGGGAGTGTTTTCTGGTATCTGTTTGAATGGAGGTAGGAGTTGTTTGGTGTGCTAATGAGCTGCTTGATATCTCAAAAGTCTTAATATTTAAAATTGCTCTTTCTCGTTGAATCTTTGAGAAAAGCTAGAAGATAAATACTAGTTGTCTCCTCTGAGGAGTAAGTCATTCTAGCAGTGCCTGTGTCTCTCAGAGGTAAAGACAATCTCTGTTACTTCAGTACCTTTAGATGTTTACTGTAAACCTTCTTGTGCTTCATAGAAAAGTTCTTGTAAAATTATGTCCAAGCAGTTATAGGCACCAACAGGAATTTTAGTTTATAAATGGTATACTAATGTGATACCAACTTGACATACTCCTACTTTCTAACCAAGCTGAACTTATCAAATTCTCTTTTTCTTTGATGCACACAACTAATATTCACTCTGCAAAATGCTCAGAGGGGTTAAGTTAAAGATCAAATAGTCTGTAGTAGTGTGGAGGAGAGCCTCTGCCTCCACCAAATCATATTTAAATGATAAAAAGCATTTCAACAGGGCTAGAACCAAACTGTGAAGCTGCTGCTACATTTAATAATGTAACCTCATACATAGTGATAAAACTTAATTATTATTAATTCAATTGTGAGAATTACAAGAATTATTTTTGCCAGAAAATAATTGAAATAATTCATTTTCTGTTTATTTGAATACTGTTTAATATTTTTACGCACAAACATTTTTTTAATTTTGTTCTCAAGACTTTAATTTTAATGATTTTCTTTAATATTAGCTCTATTGGCTTCATCATTTTTCTCCACATTGGTATTACTGGATTCATAACATTTCAATTAAATTTTATTTTAAATTTTAACTGAGCAGAAATTGTTATACTTGTATGTTAGAAAGCAGTAACAAGAGTGTGTGACAATGAAGAGAATCGTGGTTTCATTTTTGGAAAATGTCAACAACTTTATTTAATAAAATCAAATAAGGTAGCTTCAAAGACATACATATTCAGCAACTACTGGAAGTGTGAAAGTACCACTGCTATTTTTTCTTCTTTTAATCAATCAGGTGCAAGGGGAACTTACAAGAAAATTAAAAGTATCATATAAACTTTGTTATTTAATATAAATTTATTTGAACATAACATTATACATCTGTGGAATTCATCATTGGGGATGGGCAGACTTTGTATGAGAGAGGAATGTTTATAAGTGAATGTTATGAAATACTGAAATAAAACACTTTCAGAGAGCTTCTGTTCAGAACTTCCGGTTTCATAGTCACCAACATTCAGCTGGAAGTTGCCAGTCATTTTCAGTTCAGTCAATCCCTATTGTTATTTGGATCATCTATACAGATGTTCAAGTGATCATACAACCTCTCTTCCTTTTCCTGAATATCTCAGAATGGTTACTGTTTGAAACAAGTAGAAAAACTGGAATACATTGCTCATTGTTATGTTAGCCCAGGTTGACTAAATTTAGTGATATTTCTCAAAACAAAACAACTCTTAAGGAATCTAAGATTATTTCAACAAATAAAACTCTGATTAGAGATATATGTATTTAATTCATTGGACAGGATTAAGACAGATACACAAAGATGCTTAGAGTCTATTTAGGAATCTATTTATATTGGCTTCTACAGAATTAGAGTATCTAAAATGGAGTGGTCCATCCTGGGCATGGAATAGAGTTCTCTTTTTTTCTGATGATGGCAAATGACAAACACGCTGCTCTTCATATTCACTATTGACTTTACACAATAACATTACAACTGATGAAAGTGATACTTCAACTATGCCTACAAACACCAAGATAGCATACTGTAATAAAAACTCCCAGCAAACTGCCAACCTATTGCAGTTCTCAAACAAAGTAACAGTGCGATTGGAAATATTACCCTTTGTCAGTTTCATATATGATTGTAGGGTACTCTCCAAAGAAACTCTAATCCATCTGCATCAGTCACACCTGTTTTTGTGTAGAAAAGATCATCACCTGTTTCCTTTTACTGCTTACTCTTGCATTTTCTTAAACTATTTTTATCTGTACAAAACATGAAACTGCAATCAGCAGCCAGGACACAAGAGATTAGGAGAGTGATCTTAACTCTGTTTTCCTTTAATGATTTGAATGTTAATGTAGAATATTTTTTAAAAGCTGTGCAGACTTTCATATTTAACAGTATTATACCAAAACAATACCTGATGAATATTACCACACAATTCATGTTACATGTCACTTGAATCTATGAGCTAGCATATTAATTAATTTAATTTTGACCAAGACATTCCAAGAACAGAATCCTCAGTTTCACGAACATATTTCCAGGGCAGCAGAAAGGGCTTTAAAGCCTGAGATAAGATTTTTTTTTATTTTTTTTTTTTTTTAATTTCCAAGCTTCCCCCTCTAAACTCATATTTAGAAACCTAGTCAGAAGTTCCTGGCAGCAGCCACTGTCCATTGTATTTGGTAACCTGTATGCCTTTCCATGGTGCTGACTTTTCATACTTACAAGAATCAGTTCATTTACACTGAAAGTCCTAAAGAAAAAAGTGAAATGTACCTCTTTATGGGCATGAGTTTGAATATTTTGTTCCACTGCATCTGTGTGAAGTGCACTGATCCACTACTTCAAAAGTAAGGTCAGGATTGCTATTTCCATCTGTCAGCTGGTGTCCTGCCCTATGTACAACTAAAACTGAAACTAACAGAATGCTTGCATCCTGTGAAGATACACAATAGAAAATAAAATCCCCTTTCCATTATGATCCATTAAATCTGTTCATTAGAGGTTTAAAAAAAGCCCATGAAGATTTTCCATCTTGTTTTCACTGAGTAAGAACAATGAATTTATAATGTCTTTCATGGTGGCTGACCCACCCCAAAATGTTGACTGCATGTGGTTCTGTATACTTCAGGTATCTGGGTGAGTTTTATTTAGGTATGTCTTATGCTCACTTAAACTTTTTTTTTTATTTTTTATTTTTGGCCATTCTCCTAGTTGCATTCATGGATTTATCAGTAAGGCTGTCCTGCTTTTGTTTACAGAATCCTTCTAATGGAAAGGTGTTGAGATCAAGCAGGGAATTAATCTTGCAATTCGAAGCACACAGAAAAGCAGAGTTTTCCCTCATCTTGAGCTGAAAGATAGTTTACAAATATCAGTAATCATAGCAGACCTTGCTTTTTCATTTGTGGTTATAAAAAATTAATGTCAAAGCCAATAAGATTAATTTAAAAAAATCAAGAAACTCAAGTACATGGAGCCTTTTTTTTTTCTACTCTAAAAGTTCTATTTCTATTTGCTCACCTATAGAGAAGAAATATGAGAAAGAAGGCCAAATATTTAGATATGCATTTGTATATTTGTATGGATCTGAATTCAGACTTCTGTCAACTAAAAATGAAAGCCACCATTTGCAGGGCAGTTCAGTTTGCCAGAGACAGCCATCTTCATAGACAACAGCTCACCTGCTATACTTTCTCCAGAAGAATAGGATCAGTACCTAAGTACAAGTCACTGTTCCTTTTTGTTTACCATACTTTTTAGAAAACACATCCCTACTGATGTATTTGTTGGGGTAACATAAAACTTCACAAAACATTTTCGATCAAAACTAACCTATAAATGGACAACAATATTTGTTTGTCTGAATCTGAGTGCTATTTTTTTTCCAGATTCCTATACTGAATGATGCAGGTATACAAATCCAGTATGATTTGGAAAAAAAAAGTCTATGTATATTAACTCGATCTTAAGCTCTCACTCCTGGGAGGCAAATACTGCGTTATGTGGTGTGAATTGTAGAGGTTGGCCCCAGTAATTGAATAACTGTGGTGCTCCAGGTGGAGCTTGAGACAGGATGCAAATGTTTGTAGTGTCTGCCTACCTCTTTCCTATCTCTGTCTCACTGTCATGAGTAGTACAATTCACACACAATTGTTTTTGTTTTTTTTTTTTTTAGAAAAATTGAACAGCCTGTACCAGCCTACATAATAGCTAGCTATTCTAATGCCTTTTTCTTTTCATTAACAAAAGCACTCTGAATATTCATAAAAAGTTGACATTATTTCATTAGCATTTGCCAAGTGTATCTGTAAGTCTACTGAAAAGAGTATCATGCTCTCTGCCGGGTATCTGCATGAAGATTTCTAAAACATGCCATCCCACAAGCACAGAGGACTGTACCGCGAGGCAATCAATCAGCACTGAATGTAGATTGCCAGCCTTTTATTCCTGCTCTCTTTCTTGTTAGTTCAGAGCTGTATTTATTGTTACTTCTTTCATAAATCTGTGAGATCTTAATCTAGCTCTCCAATAGATAGACAAGAATGGGTGTTTGTCAAATTTCTCAGCCCTTTTGACCTCCTTAGTTTTACAAAGGGGTTTTTATATATTGGATTTTCACCTGTACTGCAGAAACAAGACTTTCAAAGTTTAATTCAAAATCAGAGTTGCACTCCAGGAGCTCAAAAATTTCCAGTCATGTTCAAAGAGCAGGAATTCTGACACATGCTGAAACTGGTAATTATAACTATTGGGACTGTGCCTCCCGAGCAACTAGTGACATGGGGCAGAGACTGAAATTTTGTTCTAAATTTTCAAAATACATAGCATGAGGGATTTCTAGTACAGGATCCTAGGAGCAACATGGCTACTGAATGAACAGTGCAGTGCAGCTGCATTTGTCAAGAGGGCTGCAGGTGCTGAGTTGCCAGGATAGTAGAGAAAGTGATACTGATGGACTGGAACCTTAATTTGTTCTTTGCTTACACTCTAACCGTGCTTCTCTGTGCTGCTATAATACAGTTAACAAACAATAATCAAGTTAATGGACAGCTTTGGTCTACAAGCATTTTGAAGTAGTGTAAATGGGTGGAGAGTTTGAAGAGATTTTCATGAGAGTTTTCATTTTAAAGAGATGGGCAAAACTCATCCAGTGTTGGTCTCACTGAAGAGCTACTGGAAAGAAATATTGGAAAGAAAGACACTAATGCTTGCTGCAGGGAGTGTTAATCAGTCTGTGGACCATATCCATATATAAACAAATGTCCTGGGTTTCTCATGAGCTACAGAGCTCCGCTTTCAAGAATAATAATTACTTGGTGAATTTTGGCCTCCTGCTCCAAGACATTTTTCTGCTCTCTGGACACATGTGCCTGTCTCTTCCAGCCTCAGACTCACTCTAACTCTCTCACATCCCATTCTGAAAAGGAAAATGCCCATATTAAAAAAGAAGTACAAATGACAAAGTAAAGAATAAGCATCATTTTTTTTTCTTCTGTATTGAGCACTTTGCAGTAAAACAGCATCTGAGATTTGTGATTCTATTCATTATCTCCAAGTCACTGTGCTAATTTTTATCCACTGCTTTTCACCTCCACATGGATTAGCAGCTGCCTGTGAACTTACAGCCTGTAGATCCACAAAACATGTTGTAAGAGCTGCAAATCAAAAGGAATCAGCTGCTTAGCATCCCTATATCACCCTACACAGAGTCACACATCACTGCAAGTGAAGCAGACCTGCAGAAGGAGAACAGTGATTTTGAACACTAGCTCTCCCTTCCTTGTTCTGCTTGACTGAAGTTCAGTGGCTCCAGAAAATGTAACTCCTGTAATAATGATCCAGCAGGAATAATGTACAAGGACTTGACCGAGAACATTTTGCATATGTACTCTGCTCATGAACAAAATAGCCAGATATCTTAATATGGAAATTAATTGTTTTCATGTCTGTATATGTTGTCTAGCTGTTAACAGAGACTGGTGGCCTTCCAAATCTCAATGGGACAGTGTAACTTAGACTTAGGGTTTTAAAATATATATGTGCAACAGAACTGGGCTTTAATCTCAGCTCTGCCTGAACTAGCTTTATATGTCTCCCAGTTACTTTAGCTATAACACCAATGAATAGTTATTATTCCCCATTTTTTTTTTTTGCATGTTAATGGCAGAGGGTGGTAGGAATGCATTCTGCCATTTCTGTGATCAGAAGTCATGATGACTGTTTGTATTTATTCGAAACTCATAGCTGATTATGACCACAGTGTGGGAGAGGAAGTGTGTCATCTGAGGGTAGATTTGTAATCCATGTTCTTTCCTATGGCAGGCTGCAAAAGACATACATTTAAACAGAACAGGCAGATGTGGCCCACACAGGAGTGGGGGCTGGGGCTGAGGTGAAACTAGTATAATTCGTTCAGTTCTGAAGTTTATCACATGGTCCTAGTTCTGTGACTTCTACAAATAAAATTTTTAAATGCAAAATTTAGGGATAAATAGGAAACAACAACAAATATTTTCTCTGTAAGTGAAGCCAAATGAGATTCTTGAAATACATTTGGGAAGCAGGGTTGGCAAAAGGATACTTTGTGGATACACTCTGCCTTTTCATAACAGACTTGTTCTGAACAGTGAGAGCAGTCTATACTTTTTTAGGCCAGATTCTGGTACTCGGTTTCCCGAATCTCCATACAGTTATAAAAAGTAGAAAGGAATAGAAAGTCCTAGATATATTTATTTATATTGAAGACAATGACTTTAAAATATAGAAAATTCTAACATGTCATCCAGTGTAAATGGATTTGGCTGCCTTCAGCTCCACTGTAGCTGCACTGATTGACACAACCTGAAGACCTGCCTATTTTTTTGTTGTTTCACTCACAGTTTTGAAAGCAAATTCACTGTTTGAATCTTTATTTTAAAACAAAGAATGTGTGTAAATTGTGTCCTCTATGTTCATCAGACATGCTGCTGAGTTTGATAGTCCTATCATTTGTAAGCTACATATATTGTTGCTTTAATGCATTCCCTCACTACTTTGATAAAAGCCTTAAGATGTTGCCACCAGTCCTTTGATGTTTCCTTCTGATGTTACAGTACCTCTTTTCTTCTCTTCCAAAAATTCTGTATTGAATAAACATGAGCAGGCAAGACATTTCTAGTTAAGGACAGAAACATCAAGTTCTATCAATAAAAGGACAGGAAAAAAAAAAAGAAATTAATCCAGACTTTTGTATAGTTTAGTCAAGTCTTCATAGATTAAAAAATACCTGGCAAAGGTCTAAGTGTAACATTACACTTAGACCAAACATATTTCACTAGTTCTAAATAAAACAACTAGGCTGCAATGATTTTTCTTGTGATGCTACAATTTATTTCTTAATAGGCTGCTACAGAAAATATTTGTGTATCTAGTTTTGTCCATAAACTATCAGGCTACTAACAGGGATTAACTGATGTTTGCATAAAAGACTGACATTTTATATATACTTTCAAAGCCATATGTCTTCCTTAGAAGGAAAAAATACTTTATTTTGCTTTTTTATTGTGGATAATTAAGGAATTATTAATATTGTAAGGTGGATTTTTCCTTTTAATTATTGTTTT